>JASEVX010000376.1:0-156804 GCA_031761405.1 Serripes groenlandicus
TAATTGAAGCGAATTTTATAGTCAAATTTAAACGTGTACAAATCATACTTACCTGGTACAGGAGATACCTTGATCATCAAGGAGGTTCTCCCAGGACGAGGCCCTTCCATTGCACTTCGGTTGGGCTGACGCTTGCGATAGTCACAAATGTTGATTACTCGGGTACGTAATTTTTTCGTGTAGGGGACTGCGTTCGCGCTAACCCCTGTAACTAAAAACTCATATGTGTCTAAATCATGAAACACTTCGGATCTGTCGCTTACGTTTCGCTTCAAACCACATCTTAAACCTTTGGGGAATTTCAACCAAACTGCACAGCTGATCCTCTTTCGAATTGTTCAAAGATTAAATTCTATTTAGAATTTTGACAGCCGTGGTATCAGAAAGGGGACAAATGATATCACTTTGATATTCTGATCATCATTGATTGGTAGCAAAGCATGGCCGCGAAGAGACATCAGAAAAGTAGCAAACTGACAACACTTTAAATTCTACTCCCACGAAAGTACTTGTCTAATATCAAGATTATTAAGCAGAAATGTTCCGTTAGTGACCATCTGCATAGTTGTTCAAGCCATATTGAATGGTAGGAAAACATAGCCAGCAGCCGGCATCAGAAAAAGGTTATACTTACACAAACTTAAACACTCTTCTTCTTTGAAAGTGTTTGTCTGATTTCAAGATAATTTGATAGCATTGTTTCTAAGGTGACACTCTGTGAAGAGGATGTTCAAACCATATTGATTACTGCAACAACATGGGTGCCAGGGTCTGCAGCCATGCTTATACAAATCATGTCTACCATTCATGAGTTAAATTGAAGATATCTGGAAAGAAGGTTTACTCCTTCCTAAATATGCGTTGCAACAGGAAACCATCTTTTCCTCACTCATACCAGGGGTACCGTCCAACAGCACTTTAAGTGCTTTGATTTCGCATTAAAAAATAACGCCCACAGAAACTGCCATCCCACTCTTAAATATTGCTGCAATATTCCTCCATGTTGCCATCTAGCATCGTAATTTGCCGCTGTATTCATTCTTCAACGGTAGACGAACGTAATATAACGAGTTTGAGTTTCATTGAAACGAAGTGGTAATCTACAATAACATTTCCATTTCAATCCTTACACATTGGCAAAGGTCAAGCCGATTTTCAGCTACCAATATATATATATGTTTATATTTATAGCACAACCATTTCGATCGGCTATCTATAGAAATATCCGAAGAATAAGTCTATTTATAGCACATGCATTCATAGCAAACTGCTATCTACGGAAAGATCCGAATACAAATAAACGGATCAGGCCGAGTCGAAACGATTGGTGTCACACTATTGAAAGCATATTTATTCGAAATTAAAACAACACGAGTTTAGACAAGTAACTGAGACTAACACAGATAGTTTAAATATTAAATTATTCAAACACTGAAATATGACAATGAAATAAGTCATAAGGATGGATTTTGCTCATTATTATCTTTAAATATGGAAACTATAGAAAACCTATTTTATAGTAATTGAAGCGAATTTTATAGTCAAATTTAAACGTGTACAAATCATACTTACCTGGTACAGGAGATACCTTGATCATCAAGGAGGTTCTCCCAGGACGAGGCCCTTCCATTGCACTTCGGTTGGGCTGACGCTTGCGATAGTCACAAATGTTGATTACTCGGGTACGTAATTTTTTCGTGTAGGGGACTGCGTTCGCGCTAACCCCTGTAACTAAAAACTCATATGTGTCTAAATCATGAAACACTTCGGATCTGTCGCTTACGTTTCGCTTCAAACCACATCTTAAACCTTTGGGGAATTTCAACCAAACTGCACAGCTGATCCTCTTTCGAATTGTTCAAAGATTAAATTCTATTTAGAATTTTGACAGCCGTGGTATCAGAAAGGGGACAAATGATATCACTTTGATATTCTGATCATCATTGATTGGTAGCAAAGCATGGCCGCGAAGAGACATCAGAAAAGTAGCAAACTGACAACACTTTAAATTCTACTCCCACGAAAGTACTTGTCTAATATCAAGATTATTAAGCAGAAATGTTCCGTTAGTGACCATCTGCATAGTTGTTCAAGCCATATTGAATGGTAGGAAAACATAGCCAGCAGCCGGCATCAGAAAAAGGTTATACTTACACAAACTTAAACACTCTTCTTCTTTGAAAGTGTTTGTCTGATTTCAAGATAATTTGATAGCATTGTTTCTAAGGTGACACTCTGTGAAGAGGATGTTCAAACCATATTGATTACTGCAACAACATGGGTGCCAGGGTCTGCAGCCATGCTTATACAAATCATGTCTACCATTCATGAGTTAAATTGAAGATATCTGGAAAGAAGGTTTACTCCTTCCTAAATATGCGTTGCAACAGGAAACCATCTTTTCCTCACTCATACCAGGGGTACCGTCCAACAGCACTTTAAGTGCTTTGATTTCGCATTAAAAAATAACGCCCACAGAAACTGCCATCCCACTCTTAAATATTGCTGCAATATTCCTCCATGTTGCCATCTAGCATCGTAATTTGCCGCTGTATTCATTCTTCAACGGTAGACGAACGTAATATAACGAGTTTGAGTTTCATTGAAACGAAGTGGTAATCTACAATAACATTTCCATTTCAATCCTTACACATTGGCAAAGGTCAAGCCGATTTTCAGCTACCAATATATATATATGTTTATATTTATAGCACAACCATTTCGATCGGCTATCTATAGAAATATCCGAAGAATAAGTCTATTTATAGCACATGCATTCATAGCAAACTGCTATCTACGGAAAGATCCGAATACAAATAAACGGATCAGGCCGAGTCGAAACGATTGGTGTCACACTATTGAAAGCATATTTATTCGAAATTAAAACAACACGAGTTTAGACAAGTAACTGAGACTAACACAGATAGTTTAAATATTAAATTATTCAAACACTGAAATATGACAATGAAATAAGTCATAAGGATGGATTTTGCTCATTATTATCTTTAAATATGGAAACTATAGAAAACCTATTTTATAGTAATTGAAGCGAATTTTATAGTCAAATTTAAACGTGTACAAATCATACTTACCTGGTACAGGAGATACCTTGATCATCAAGGAGGTTCTCCCAGGACGAGGCCCTTCCATTGCACTTCGGTTGGGCTGACGCTTGCGATAGTCACAAATGTTGATTACTCGGGTACGTAATTTTTTCGTGTAGGGGACTGCGTTCGCGCTAACCCCTGTAACTAAAAACTCATATGTGTCTAAATCATGAAACACTTCGGATCTGTCGCTTACGTTTCGCTTCAAACCACATCTTAAACCTTTGGGGAATTTCAACCAAACTGCACAGCTGATCCTCTTTCGAATTGTTCAAAGATTAAATTCTATTTAGAATTTTGACAGCCGTGGTATCAGAAAGGGGACAAATGATATCACTTTGATATTCTGATCATCATTGATTGGTAGCAAAGCATGGCCGCGAAGAGACATCAGAAAAGTAGCAAACTGACAACACTTTAAATTCTACTCCCACGAAAGTACTTGTCTAATATCAAGATTATTAAGCAGAAATGTTCCGTTAGTGACCATCTGCATAGTTGTTCAAGCCATATTGAATGGTAGGAAAACATAGCCAGCAGCCGGCATCAGAAAAAGGTTATACTTACACAAACTTAAACACTCTTCTTCTTTGAAAGTGTTTGTCTGATTTCAAGATAATTTGATAGCATTGTTTCTAAGGTGACACTCTGTGAAGAGGATGTTCAAACCATATTGATTACTGCAACAACATGGGTGCCAGGGTCTGCAGCCATGCTTATACAAATCATGTCTACCATTCATGAGTTAAATTGAAGATATCTGGAAAGAAGGTTTACTCCTTCCTAAATATGCGTTGCAACAGGAAACCATCTTTTCCTCACTCATACCAGGGGTACCGTCCAACAGCACTTTAAGTGCTTTGATTTCGCATTAAAAAATAACGCCCACAGAAACTGCCATCCCACTCTTAAATATTGCTGCAATATCCCTCCATGTTGCCATCTAGCATCGTAATTTGCCGCTGTATTCATTCTTCAACGGTAGACGAACGTAATATAACGAGTTTGAGTTTCATTGAAACGAAGTGGTAATCTACAATAACATTTCCATTTCAATCCTTACACATTGGCAAAGGTCAAGCCGATTTTCAGCTACCAATATATATATATGTTTATATTTATAGCACAACCATTTCGATCGGCTATCTATAGAAATATCCGAAGAATAAGTCTATTTATAGCACATGCATTCATAGCAAACTGCTATCTACGGAAAGATCCGAATACAAATAAACGGATCAGGCCGAGTCGAAACGATTGGTGTCACACTATTGAAAGCATATTTATTCGAAATTAAAACAACACGAGTTTAGACAAGTAACTGAGACTAACACAGATAGTTTAAATATTAAATTATTCAAACACTGAAATATGACAATGAAATAAGTCATAAGGATGGATTTTGCTCATTATTATCTTTAAATATGGAAACTATAGAAAACCTATTTTATAGTAATTGAAGCGAATTTTATAGTCAAATTTAAACGTGTACAAATCATACTTACCTGGTACAGGAGATACCTTGATCATCAAGGAGGTTCTCCCAGGACGAGGCCCTTCCATTGCACTTCGGTTGGGCTGACGCTTGCGATAGTCACAAATGTTGATTACTCGGGTACGTAATTTTTTCGTGTAGGGGACTGCGTTCGCGCTAACCCCTGTAACTAAAAACTCATATGTGTCTAAATCATGAAACACTTCGGATCTGTCGCTTACGTTTCGCTTCAAACCACATCTTAAACCTTTGGGGAATTTCAACCAAACTGCACAGCTGATCCTCTTTCGAATTGTTCAAAGATTAAATTCTATTTAGAATTTTGACAGCCGTGGTATCAGAAAGGGGACAAATGATATCACTTTGATATTCTGATCATCATTGATTGGTAGCAAAGCATGGCCGCGAAGAGACATCAGAAAAGTAGCAAACTGACAACACTTTAAATTCTACTCCCACGAAAGTACTTGTCTAATATCAAGATTATTAAGCAGAAATGTTCCGTTAGTGACCATCTGCATAGTTGTTCAAGCCATATTGAATGGTAGGAAAACATAGCCAGCAGCCGGCATCAGAAAAAGGTTATACTTACACAAACTTAAACACTCTTCTTCTTTGAAAGTGTTTGTCTGATTTCAAGATAATTTGATAGCATTGTTTCTAAGGTGACACTCTGTGAAGAGGATGTTCAAACCATATTGATTACTGCAACAACATGGGTGCCAGGGTCTGCAGCCATGCTTATACAAATCATGTCTACCATTCATGAGTTAAATTGAAGATATCTGGAAAGAAGGTTTACTCCTTCCTAAATATGCGTTGCAACAGGAAACCATCTTTTCCTCACTCATACCAGGGGTACCGTCCAACAGCACTTTAAGTGCTTTGATTTCGCATTAAAAAATAACGCCCACAGAAACTGCCATCCCACTCTTAAATATTGCTGCAATATTCCTCCATGTTGCCATCTAGCATCGTAATTTGCCGCTGTATTCATTCTTCAACGGTAGACGAACGTAATATAACGAGTTTGAGTTTCATTGAAACGAAGTGGTAATCTACAATAACATTTCCATTTCAATCCTTACACATTGGCAAAGGTCAAGCCGATTTTCAGCTACCAATATATATATATATGTTTATATTTATAGCACAACCATTTCGATCGGCTATCTATAGAAATATCCGAAGAATAAGTCTATTTATAGCACATGCATTCATAGCAAACTGCTATCTACGGAAAGATCCGAATACAAATAAACGGATCAGGCCGAGTCGAAACGATTGGTGTCACACTATTGAAAGCATATTTATTCGAAATTAAAACAACACGAGTTTAGACAAGTAACTGAGACTAACACAGATAGTTTAAATATTAAATTATTCAAACACTGAAATATGACAATGAAATAAGTCATAAGGATGGATTTTGCTCATTATTATCTTTAAATATGGAAACTATAGAAAACCTATTTTATAGTAATTGAAGCGAATTTTATAGTCAAATTTAAACGTGTACAAATCATACTTACCTGGTACAGGAGATACCTTGATCATCAAGGAGGTTCTCCCAGGACGAGGCCCTTCCATTGCACTTCGGTTGGGCTGACGCTTGCGATAGTCACAAATGTTGATTACTCGGGTACGTAATTTTTTCGTGTAGGGGACTGCGTTCGCGCTAACCCCTGTAACTAAAAACTCATATGTGTCTAAATCATGAAACACTTCGGATCTGTCGCTTACGTTTCGCTTCAAACCACATCTTAAACCTTTGGGGAATTTCAACCAAACTGCACAGCTGATCCTCTTTCGAATTGTTCAAAGATTAAATTCTATTTAGAATTTTGACAGCCGTGGTATCAGAAAGGGGACAAATGATATCACTTTGATATTCTGATCATCATTGATTGGTAGCAAAGCATGGCCGCGAAGAGACATCAGAAAAGTAGCAAACTGACAACACTTTAAATTCTACTCCCACGAAAGTACTTGTCTAATATCAAGATTATTAAGCAGAAATGTTCCGTTAGTGACCATCTGCATAGTTGTTCAAGCCATATTGAATGGTAGGAAAACATAGCCAGCAGCCGGCATCAGAAAAAGGTTATACTTACACAAACTTAAACACTCTTCTTCTTTGAAAGTGTTTGTCTGATTTCAAGATAATTTGATAGCATTGTTTCTAAGGTGACACTCTGTGAAGAGGATGTTCAAACCATATTGATTACTGCAACAACATGGGTGCCAGGGTCTGCAGCCATGCTTATACAAATCATGTCTACCATTCATGAGTTAAATTGAAGATATCTGGAAAGAAGGTTTACTCCTTCCTAAATATGCGTTGCAACAGGAAACCATCTTTTCCTCACTCATACCAGGGGTACCGTCCAACAGCACTTTAAGTGCTTTGATTTCGCATTAAAAAATAACGCCCACAGAAACTGCCATCCCACTCTTAAATATTGCTGCAATATTCCTCCATGTTGCCATCTAGCATCGTAATTTGCCGCTGTATTCATTCTTCAACGGTAGACGAACGTAATATAACGAGTTTGAGTTTCATTGAAACGAAGTGGTAATCTACAATAACATTTCCATTTTAATCCTTACACATTGGCAAAGGTCAAGCCGATTTTCAGCTACCAATATATATATATGTTTATATTTATAGCACAACCATTTCGATCGGCTATCTATAGAAATATCCGAAGAATAAGTCTATTTATAGCACATGCATTCATAGCAAACTGCTATCTACGGAAAGATCCGAATACAAATAAACGGATCAGGCCGAGTCGAAACGATTGGTGTCACACTATTGAAAGCATATTTATTCGAAATTAAAACAACACGAGTTTAGACAAGTAACTGAGACTAACACAGATAGTTTAAATATTAAATTATTCAAACACTGAAATATGACAATGAAATAAGTCATAAGGATGGATTTTGCTCATTATTATCTTTAAATATGGAAACTATAGAAAACCTATTTTATAGTAATTGAAGCGAATTTTATAGTCAAATTTAAACGTGTACAAATCATACTTACCTGGTACAGGAGATACCTTGATCATCAAGGAGGTTCTCCCAGGACGAGGCCCTTCCATTGCACTTCGGTTGGGCTGACGCTTGCGATAGTCACAAATGTTGATTACTCGGGTACGTAATTTTTTCGTGTAGGGGACTGCGTTCGCGCTAACCCCTGTAACTAAAAACTCATATGTGTCTAAATCATGAAACACTTCGGATCTGTCGCTTACGTTTCGCTTCAAACCACATCTTAAACCTTTGGGGAATTTCAACCAAACTGCACAGCTGATCCTCTTTCGAATTGTTCAAAGATTAAATTCTATTTAGAATTTTGACAGCCGTGGTATCAGAAAGGGGACAAATGATATCACTTTGATATTCTGATCATCATTGATTGGTAGCAAAGCATGGCCGCGAAGAGACATCAGAAAAGTAGCAAACTGACAACACTTTAAATTCTACTCCCACGAAAGTACTTGTCTAATATCAAGATTATTAAGCAGAAATGTTCCGTTAGTGACCATCTGCATAGTTGTTCAAGCCATATTGAATGGTAGGAAAACATAGCCAGCAGCCGGCATCAGAAAAAGGTTATACTTACACAAACTTAAACACTCTTCTTCTTTGAAAGTGTTTGTCTGATTTCAAGATAATTTGATAGCATTGTTTCTAAGGTGACACTCTGTGAAGAGGATGTTCAAACCATATTGATTACTGCAACAACATGGGTGCCAGGGTCTGCAGCCATGCTTATACAAATCATGTCTACCATTCATGAGTTAAATTGAAGATATCTGGAAAGAAGGTTTACTCCTTCCTAAATATGCGTTGCAACAGGAAACCATCTTTTCCTCACTCATACCAGGGGTACCGTCCAACAGCACTTTAAGTGCTTTGATTTCGCATTAAAAAATAACGCCCACAGAAACTGCCATCCCACTCTTAAATATTGCTGCAATATTCCTCCATGTTGCCATCTAGCATCGTAATTTGCCGCTGTATTCATTCTTCAACGGTAGACGAACGTAATATAACGAGTTTGAGTTTCATTGAAACGAAGTGGTAATCTACAATAACATTTCCATTTCAATCCTTACACATTGGCAAAGGTCAAGCCGATTTTCAGCTACCAATATATATATATGTTTATATTTATAGCACAACCATTTCGATCGGCTATCTATAGAAATATCCGAAGAATAAGTCTATTTATAGCACATGCATTCATAGCAAACTGCTATCTACGGAAAGATCCGAATACAAATAAACGGATCAGGCCGAGTCGAAACGATTGGTGTCACACTATTGAAAGCATATTTATTCGAAATTAAAACAACACGAGTTTAGACAAGTAACTGAGACTAACACAGATAGTTTAAATATTAAATTATTCAAACACTGAAATATGACAATGAAATAAGTCATAAGGATGGATTTTGCTCATTATTATCTTTAAATATGGAAACTATAGAAAACCTATTTTATAGTAATTGAAGCGAATTTTATAGTCAAATTTAAACGTGTACAAATCATACTTACCTGGTACAGGAGATACCTTGATCATCAAGGAGGTTCTCCCAGGACGAGGCCCTTCCATTGCACTTCGGTTGGGCTGACGCTTGCGATAGTCACAAATGTTGATTACTCGGGTACGTAATTTTTTCGTGTAGGGGACTGCGTTCGCGCTAACCCCTGTAACTAAAAACTCATATGTGTCTAAATCATGAAACACTTCGGATCTGTCGCTTACGTTTCGCTTCAAACCACATCTTAAACCTTTGGGGAATTTCAACCAAACTGCACAGCTGATCCTCTTTCGAATTGTTCAAAGATTAAATTATATTTAGAATTTTGACAGCCGTGGTATCAGAAAGGGGACAAATGATATCACTTTGATATTCTGATCATCATTGATTGGTAGCAAAGCATGGCCGCGAAGAGACATCAGAAAAGTAGCAAACTGACAACACTTTAAATTCTACTCCCACGAAAGTACTTGTCTAATATCAAGATTATTAAGCAGAAATGTTCCGTTAGTGACCATCTGCATAGTTGTTCAAGCCATATTGAATGGTAGGAAAACATAGCCAGCAGCCGGCATCAGAAAAAGGTTATACTTACACAAACTTAAACACTCTTCTTCTTTGAAAGTGTTTGTCTGATTTCAAGATAATTTGATAGCATTGTTTCTAAGGTGACACTCTGTGAAGAGGATGTTCAAACCATATTGATTACTGCAACAACATGGGTGCCAGGGTCTGCAGCCATGCTTATACAAATCATGTCTACCATTCATGAGTTAAATTGAAGATATCTGGAAAGAAGGTTTACTCCTTCCTAAATATGCGTTGCAACAGGAAACCATCTTTTCCTCACTCATACCAGGGGTACCGTCCAACAGCACTTTAAGTGCTTTGATTTCGCATTAAAAAATAACGCCCACAGAAACTGCCATCCCACTCTTAAATATTGCTGCAATATTCCTCCATGTTGCCATCTAGCATCGTAATTTGCCGCTGTATTCATTCTTCAACGGTAGACGAACGTAATATAACGAGTTTGAGTTTCATTGAAACGAAGTGGTAATCTACAATAACATTTCCATTTCAATCCTTACACATTGGCAAAGGTCAAGCCGATTTTCAGCTACCAATATATATATATGTTTATATTTATAGCACAACCATTTCGATCGGCTATCTATAGAAATATCCGAAGAATAAGTCTATTTATAGCACATGCATTCATAGCAAACTGCTATCTACGGAAAGATCCGAATACAAATAAACGGATCAGGCCGAGTCGAAACGATTGGTGTCACACTATTGAAAGCATATTTATTCGAAATTAAAACAACACGAGTTTAGACAAGTAACTGAGACTAACACAGATAGTTTAAATATTAAATTATTCAAACACTGAAATATGACAATGAAATAAGTCATAAGGATGGATTTTGCTCATTATTATCTTTAAATATGGAAACTATAGAAAACCTATTTTATAGTAATTGAAGCGAATTTTATAGTCAAATTTAAACGTGTACAAATCATACTTACCTGGTACAGGAGATACCTTGATCATCAAGGAGGTTCTCCCAGGACGAGGCCCTTCCATTGCACTTCGGTTGGGCTGACGCTTGCGATAGTCACAAATGTTGATTACTCGGGTACGTAATTTTTTCGTGTAGGGGACTGCGTTCGCGCTAACCCCTGTAACTAAAAACTCATATGTGTCTAAATCATGAAACACTTCGGATCTGTCGCTTACGTTTCGCTTCAAACCACATCTTAAACCTTTGGGGAATTTCAACCAAACTGCACAGCTGATCCTCTTTCGAATTGTTCAAAGATTAAATTCTATTTAGAATTTTGACAGCCGTGGTATCAGAAAGGGGACAAATGATATCACTTTGATATTCTGATCATCATTGATTGGTAGCAAAGCATGGTCGCGAAGAGACATCAGAAAAGTAGCAAACTGACAACACTTTAAATTCTACTCCCACGAAAGTACTTGTCTAATATCAAGATTATTAAGCAGAAATGTTCCGTTAGTGACCATCTGCATAGTTGTTCAAGCCATATTGAATGGTAGGAAAACATAGCCAGCAGCCGGCATCAGAAAAAGGTTATACTTACACAAACTTAAACACTCTTCTTCTTTGAAAGTGTTTGTCTGATTTCAAGATAATTTGATAGCATTGTTTCTAAGGTGACACTCTGTGAAGAGGATGTTCAAACCATATTGATTACTGCAACAACATGGGTGCCAGGGTCTGCAGCCATGCTTATACAAATCATGTCTACCATTCATGAGTTAAATTGAAGATATCTGGAAAGAAGGTTTACTCCTTCCTAAATATGCGTTGCAACAGGAAACCATCTTTTCCTCACTCATACCAGGGGTACCGTCCAACAGCACTTTAAGTGCTTTGATTTCGCATTAAAAAATAACGCCCACAGAAACTGCCATCCCACTCTTAAATATTGCTGCAATATTCCTCCATGTTGCCATCTAGCATCGTAATTTGCCGCTGTATTCATTCTTCAACGGTAGACGAACGTAATATAACGAGTTTGAGTTTCATTGAAACGAAGTGGTAATCTACAATAACATTTCCATTTCAATCCTTACACATTGGCAAAGGTCAAGCCGATTTTCAGCTACCAATATATATATATGTTTATATTTATAGCACAACCATTTCGATCGGCTATCTATAGAAATATCCGAAGAATAAGTCTATTTATAGCACATGCATTCATAGCAAACTGCTATCTACGGAAAGATCCGAATACAAATAAACGGATCAGGCCGAGTCGAAACGATTGGTGTCACACTATTGAAAGCATATTTATTCGAAATTAAAACAACACGAGTTTAGACAAGTAACTGAGACTAACACAGATAGTTTAAATATTAAATTATTCAAACACTGAAATATGACAATGAAATAAGTCATAAGGATGGATTTTGCTCATTATTATCTTTAAATATGGAAACTATAGAAAACCTATTTTATAGTAATTGAAGCGAATTTTATAGTCAAATTTAAACGTGTACAAATCATACTTACCTGGTACAGGAGATACCTTGATCATCAAGGAGGTTCTCCCAGGACGAGGCCCTTCCATTGCACTTCGGTTGGGCTGACGCTTGCGATAGTCACAAATGTTGATTACTCGGGTACGTAATTTTTTCGTGTAGGGGACTGCGTTCGCGCTAACCCCTGTAACTAAAAACTCATATGTGTCTAAATCATGAAACACTTCGGATCTGTCGCTTACGTTTCGCTTCAAACCACATCTTAAACCTTTGGGGAATTTCAACCAAACTGCACAGCTGATCCTCTTTCGAATTGTTCAAAGATTAAATTCTATTTAGAATTTTGACAGCCGTGGTATCAGAAAGGGGACAAATGATATCACTTTGATATTCTGATCATCATTGATTGGTAGCAAAGCATGGCCGCGAAGAGACATCAGAAAAGTAGCAAACTGACAACACTTTAAATTCTACTCCCACGAAAGTACTTGTCTAATATCAAGATTATTAAGCAGAAATGTTCCGTTAGTGACCATCTGCATAGTTGTTCAAGCCATATTGAATGGTAGGAAAACATAGCCAGCAGCCGGCATCAGAAAAAGGTTATACTTACACAAACTTAAACACTCTTCTTCTTTGAAAGTGTTTGTCTGATTTCAAGATAATTTGATAGCATTGTTTCTAAGGTGACACTCTGTGAAGAGGATGTTCAAACCATATTGATTACTGCAACAACATGGGTGCCAGGGTCTGCAGCCATGCTTATACAAATCATGTCTACCATTCATGAGTTAAATTGAAGATATCTGGAAAGAAGGTTTACTCCTTCCTAAATATGCGTTGCAACAGGAAACCATCTTTTCCTCACTCATACCAGGGGTACCGTCCAACAGCACTTTAAGTGCTTTGATTTCGCATTAAAAAATAACGCCCACAGAAACTGCCATCCCACTCTTAAATATTGCTGCAATATTCCTCCATGTTGCCATCTAGCATCGTAATTTGCCGCTGTATTCATTCTTCAACGGTAGACGAACGTAATATAACGAGTTTGAGTTTCATTGAAACGAAGTGGTAATCTACAATAACATTTCCATTTCAATCCTTACACATTGGCAAAGGTCAAGCCGATTTTCAGCTACCAATATATATATATGTTTATATTTATAGCACAACCATTTCGATCGGCTATCTATAGAAATATCCGAAGAATAAGTCTATTTATAGCACATGCATTCATAGCAAACTGCTATCTACGGAAAGATCCGAATACAAATAAACGGATCAGGCCGAGTCGAAACGATTGGTGTCACACTATTGAAAGCATATTTATTCGAAATTAAAACAACACGAGTTTAGACAAGTAACTGAGACTAACACAGATAGTTTAAATATTAAATTATTCAAACACTGAAATATGACAATGAAATAAGTCATAAGGATGGATTTTGCTCATTATTATCTTTAAATATGGAAACTATAGAAAACCTATTTTATAGTAATTGAAGCGAATTTTATAGTCAAATTTAAACGTGTACAAATCATACTTACCTGGTACAGGAGATACCTTGATCATCAAGGAGGTTCTCCCAGGACGAGGCCCTTCCATTGCACTTCGGTTGGGCTGACGCTTGCGATAGTCACAAATGTTGATTACTCGGGTACGTAATTTTTTCGTGTAGGGGACTGCGTTCGCGCTAACCCCTGTAACTAAAAACTCATATGTGTCTAAATCATGAAACACTTCGGATCTGTCGCTTACGTTTCGCTTCAAACCACATCTTAAACCTTTGGGGAATTTCAACCAAACTGCACAGCTGATCCTCTTTCGAATTGTTCAAAGATTAAATTCTATTTAGAATTTTGACAGCCGTGGTATCAGAAAGGGGACAAATGATATCACTTTGATATTCTGATCATCATTGATTGGTAGCAAAGCATGGCCGCGAAGAGACATCAGAAAAGTAGCAAACTGACAACACTTTAAATTCTACTCCCACGAAAGTACTTGTCTAATATCAAGATTATTAAGCAGAAATGTTCCGTTAGTGACCATCTGCATAGTTGTTCAAGCCATATTGAATGGTAGGAAAACATAGCCAGCAGCCGGCATCAGAAAAAGGTTATACTTACACAAACTTAAACACTCTTCTTCTTTGAAAGTGTTTGTCTGATTTCAAGATAATTTGATAGCATTGTTTCTAAGGTGACACTCTGTGAAGAGGATGTTCAAACCATATTGATTACTGCAACAACATGGGTGCCAGGGTCTGCAGCCATGCTTATACAAATCATGTCTACCATTCATGAGTTAAATTGAAGATATCTGGAAAGAAGGTTTACTCCTTCCTAAATATGCGTTGCAACAGGAAACCATCTTTTCCTCACTCATACCAGGGGTACCGTCCAACAGCACTTTAAGTGCTTTGATTTCGCATTAAAAAATAACGCCCACAGAAACTGCCATCCCACTCTTAAATATTGCTGCAATATTCCTCCATGTTGCCATCTAGCATCGTAATTTGCCGCTGTATTCATTCTTCAACGGTAGACGAACGTAATATAACGAGTTTGAGTTTCATTGAAACGAAGTGGTAATCTACAATAACATTTCCATTTCAATCCTTACACATTGGCAAAGGTCAAGCCGATTTTCAGCTACCAATATATATATATGTTTATATTTATAGCACAACCATTTCGATCGGCTATCTATAGAAATATCCGAAGAATAAGTCTATTTATAGCACATGCATTCATAGCAAACTGCTATCTACGGAAAGATCCGAATACAAATAAACGGATCAGGCCGAGTCGAAACGATTGGTGTCACACTATTGAAAGCATATTTATTCGAAATTAAAACAACACGAGTTTAGACAAGTAACTGAGACTAACACAGATAGTTTAAATATTAAATTATTCAAACACTGAAATATGACAATGAAATAAGTCATAAGGATGGATTTTGCTCATTATTATCTTTAAATATGGAAACTATAGAAAACCTATTTTATAGTAATTGAAGCGAATTTTATAGTCAAATTTAAACGTGTACAAATCATACTTACCTGGTACAGGAGATACCTTGATCATCAAGGAGGTTCTCCCAGGACGAGGCCCTTCCATTGCACTTCGGTTGGGCTGACGCTTGCGATAGTCACAAATGTTGATTACTCGGGTACGTAATTTTTTCGTGTAGGGGACTGCGTTCGCGCTAACCCCTGTAACTAAAAACTCATATGTGTCTAAATCATGAAACACTTCGGATCTGTCGCTTACGTTTCGCTTCAAACCACATCTTAAACCTTTGGGGAATTTCAACCAAACTGCACAGCTGATCCTCTTTCGAATTGTTCAAAGATTAAATTCTATTTAGAATTTTGACAGCCGTGGTATCAGAAAGGGGACAAATGATATCACTTTGATATTCTGATCATCATTGATTGGTAGCAAAGCATGGCCGCGAAGAGACATCAGAAAAGTAGCAAACTGACAACACTTTAAATTCTACTCCCACGAAAGTACTTGTCTAATATCAAGATTATTAAGCAGAAATGTTCCGTTAGTGACCATCTGCATAGTTGTTCAAGCCATATTGAATGGTAGGAAAACATAGCCAGCAGCCGGCATCAGAAAAAGGTTATACTTACACAAACTTAAACACTCTTCTTCTTTGAAAGTGTTTGTCTGATTTCAAGATAATTTGATAGCATTGTTTCTAAGGTGACACTCTGTGAAGAGGATGTTCAAACCATATTGATTACTGCAACAACATGGGTGCCAGGGTCTGCAGCCATGCTTATACAAATCATGTCTACCATTCATGAGTTAAATTGAAGATATCTGGAAAGAAGGTTTACTCCTTCCTAAATATGCGTTGCAACAGGAAACCATCTTTTCCTCACTCATACCAGGGGTACCGTCCAACAGCACTTTAAGTGCTTTGATTTCGCATTAAAAAATAACGCCCACAGAAACTGCCATCCCACTCTTAAATATTGCTGCAATATTCCTCCATGTTGCCATCTAGCATCGTAATTTGCCGCTGTATTCATTCTTCAACGGTAGACGAACGTAATATAACGAGTTTGAGTTTCATTGAAACGAAGTGGTAATCTACAATAACATTTCCATTTCAATCCTTACACATTGGCAAAGGTCAAGCCGATTTTCAGCTACCAATATATATATATGTTTATATTTATAGCACAACCATTTCGATCGGCTATCTATAGAAATATCCGAAGAATAAGTCTATTTATAGCACATGCATTCATAGCAAACTGCTATCTACGGAAAGATCCGAATACAAATAAACGGATCAGGCCGAGTCGAAACGATTGGTGTCACACTATTGAAAGCATATTTATTCGAAATTAAAACAACACGAGTTTAGACAAGTAACTGAGACTAACACAGATAGTTTAAATATTAAATTATTCAAACACTGAAATATGACAATGAAATAAGTCATAAGGATGGATTTTGCTCATTATTATCTTTAAATATGGAAACTATAGAAAACCTATTTTATAGTAATTGAAGCGAATTTTATAGTCAAATTTAAACGTGTACAAATCATACTTACCTGGTACAGGAGATACCTTGATCATCAAGGAGGTTCTCCCAGGACGAGGCCCTTCCATTGCACTTCGGTTGGGCTGACGCTTGCGATAGTCACAAATGTTGATTACTCGGGTACGTAATTTTTTCGTGTAGGGGACTGCGTTCGCGCTAACCCCTGTAACTAAAAACTCATATGTGTCTAAATCATGAAACACTTCGGATCTGTCGCTTACGTTTCGCTTCAAACCACATCTTAAACCTTTGGGGAATTTCAACCAAACTGCACAGCTGATCCTCTTTCGAATTGTTCAAAGATTAAATTCTATTTAGAATTTTGACAGCCGTGGTATCAGAAAGGGGACAAATGATATCACTTTGATATTCTGATCATCATTGATTGGTAGCAAAGCATGGCCGCGAAGAGACATCAGAAAAGTAGCAAACTGACAACACTTTAAATTCTACTCCCACGAAAGTACTTGTCTAATATCAAGATTATTAAGCAGAAATGTTCCGTTAGTGACCATCTGCATAGTTGTTCAAGCCATATTGAATGGTAGGAAAACATAGCCAGCAGCCGGCATCAGAAAAAGGTTATACTTACACAAACTTAAACACTCTTCTTCTTTGAAAGTGTTTGTCTGATTTCAAGATAATTTGATAGCATTGTTTCTAAGGTGACACTCTGTGAAGAGGATGTTCAAACCATATTGATTACTGCAACAACATGGGTGCCAGGGTCTGCAGCCATGCTTATACAAATCATGTCTACCATTCATGAGTTAAATTGAAGATATCTGGAAAGAAGGTTTACTCCTTCCTAAATATGCGTTGCAACAGGAAACCATCTTTTCCTCACTCATACCAGGGGTACCGTCCAACAGCACTTTAAGTGCTTTGATTTCGCATTAAAAAATAACGCCCACAGAAACTGCCATCCCACTCTTAAATATTGCTGCAATATTCCTCCATGTTGCCATCTAGCATCGTAATTTGCCGCTGTATTCATTCTTCAACGGTAGACGAACGTAATATAACGAGTTTGAGTTTCATTGAAACGAAGTGGTAATCTACAATAACATTTCCATTTCAATCCTTACACATTGGCAAAGGTCAAGCCGATTTTCAGCTACCAATATATATATATGTTTATATTTATAGCACAACCATTTCGATCGGCTATCTATAGAAATATCCGAAGAATAAGTCTATTTATAGCACATGCATTCATAGCAAACTGCTATCTACGGAAAGATCCGAATACAAATAAACGGATCAGGCCGAGTCGAAACGATTGGTGTCACACTATTGAAAGCATATTTATTCGAAATTAAAACAACACGAGTTTAGACAAGTAACTGAGACTAACACAGATAGTTTAAATATTAAATTATTCAAACACTGAAATATGACAATGAAATAAGTCATAAGGATGGATTTTGCTCATTATTATCTTTAAATATGGAAACTATAGAAAACCTATTTTATAGTAATTGAAGCGAATTTTATAGTCAAATTTAAACGTGTACAAATCATACTTACCTGGTACAGGAGATACCTTGATCATCAAGGAGGTTCTCCCAGGACGAGGCCCTTCCATTGCACTTCGGTTGGGCTGACGCTTGCGATAGTCACAAATGTTGATTACTCGGGTACGTAATTTTTTCGTGTAGGGGACTGCGTTCGCGCTAACCCCTGTAACTAAAAACTCATATGTGTCTAAATCATGAAACACTTCGGATCTGTCGCTTACGTTTCGCTTCAAACCACATCTTAAACCTTTGGGGAATTTCAACCAAACTGCACAGCTGATCCTCTTTCGAATTGTTCAAAGATTAAATTCTATTTAGAATTTTGACAGCCGTGGTATCAGAAAGGGGACAAATGATATCACTTTGATATTCTGATCATCATTGATTGGTAGCAAAGCATGGCCGCGAAGAGACATCAGAAAAGTAGCAAACTGACAACACTTTAAATTCTACTCCCACGAAAGTACTTGTCTAATATCAAGATTATTAAGCAGAAATGTTCCGTTAGTGACCATCTGCATAGTTGTTCAAGCCATATTGAATGGTAGGAAAACATAGCCAGCAGCCGGCATCAGAAAAAGGTTATACTTACACAAACTTAAACACTCTTCTTCTTTGAAAGTGTTTGTCTGATTTCAAGATAATTTGATAGCATTGTTTCTAAGGTGACACTCTGTGAAGAGGATGTTCAAACCATATTGATTACTGCAACAACATGGGTGCCAGGGTCTGCAGCCATGCTTATACAAATCATGTCTACCATTCATGAGTTAAATTGAAGATATCTGGAAAGAAGGTTTACTCCTTCCTAAATATGCGTTGCAACAGGAAACCATCTTTTCCTCACTCATACCAGGGGTACCGTCCAACAGCACTTTAAGTGCTTTGATTTCGCATTAAAAAATAACGCCCACAGAAACTGCCATCCCACTCTTAAATATTGCTGCAATATTCCTCCATGTTGCCATCTAGCATCGTAATTTGCCGCTGTATTCATTCTTCAACGGTAGACGAACGTAATATAACGAGTTTGAGTTTCATTGAAACGAAGTGGTAATCTACAATAACATTTCCATTTCAATCCTTACACATTGGCAAAGGTCAAGCCGATTTTCAGCTACCAATATATATATATGTTTATATTTATAGCACAACCATTTCGATCGGCTATCTATAGAAATATCCGAAGAATAAGTCTATTTATAGCACATGCATTCATAGCAAACTGCTATCTACGGAAAGATCCGAATACAAATAAACGGATCAGGCCGAGTCGAAACGATTGGTGTCACACTATTGAAAGCATATTTATTCGAAATTAAAACAACACGAGTTTAGACAAGTAACTGAGACTAACACAGATAGTTTAAATATTAAATTATTCAAACACTGAAATATGACAATGAAATAAGTCATAAGGATGGATTTTGCTCATTATTATCTTTAAATATGGAAACTATAGAAAACCTATTTTATAGTAATTGAAGCGAATTTTATAGTCAAATTTAAACGTGTACAAATCATACTTACCTGGTACAGGAGATACCTTGATCATCAAGGAGGTTCTCCCAGGACGAGGCCCTTCCATTGCACTTCGGTTGGGCTGACGCTTGCGATAGTCACAAATGTTGATTACTCGGGTACGTAATTTTTTCGTGTAGGGGACTGCGTTCGCGCTAACCCCTGTAACTAAAAACTCATATGTGTCTAAATCATGAAACACTTCGGATCTGTCGCTTACGTTTCGCTTCAAACCACATCTTAAACCTTTGGGGAATTTCAACCAAACTGCACAGCTGATCCTCTTTCGAATTGTTCAAAGATTAAATTCTATTTAGAATTTTGACAGCCGTGGTATCAGAAAGGGGACAAATGATATCACTTTGATATTCTGATCATCATTGATTGGTAGCAAAGCATGGCCGCGAAGAGACATCAGAAAAGTAGCAAACTGACAACACTTTAAATTCTACTCCCACGAAAGTACTTGTCTAATATCAAGATTATTAAGCAGAAATGTTCCGTTAGTGACCATCTGCATAGTTGTTCAAGCCATATTGAATGGTAGGAAAACATAGCCAGCAGCCGGCATCAGAAAAAGGTTATACTTACACAAACTTAAACACTCTTCTTCTTTGAAAGTGTTTGTCTGATTTCAAGATAATTTGATAGCATTGTTTCTAAGGTGACACTCTGTGAAGAGGATGTTCAAACCATATTGATTACTGCAACAACATGGGTGCCAGGGTCTGCAGCCATGCTTATACAAATCATGTCTACCATTCATGAGTTAAATTGAAGATATCTGGAAAGAAGGTTTACTCCTTCCTAAATATGCGTTGCAACAGGAAACCATCTTTTCCTCACTCATACCAGGGGTACCGTCCAACAGCACTTTAAGTGCTTTGATTTCGCATTAAAAAATAACGCCCACAGAAACTGCCATCCCACTCTTAAATATTGCTGCAATATTCCTCCATGTTGCCATCTAGCATCGTAATTTGCCGCTGTATTCATTCTTCAACGGTAGACGAACGTAATATAACGAGTTTGAGTTTCATTGAAACGAAGTGGTAATCTACAATAACATTTCCATTTCAATCCTTACACATTGGCAAAGGTCAAGCCGATTTTCAGCTACCAATATATATATATGTTTATATTTATAGCACAACCATTTCGATCGGCTATCTATAGAAATATCCGAAGAATAAGTCTATTTATAGCACATGCATTCATAGCAAACTGCTATCTACGGAAAGATCCGAATACAAATAAACGGATCAGGCCGAGTCGAAACGATTGGTGTCACACTATTGAAAGCATATTTATTCGAAATTAAAACAACACGAGTTTAGACAAGTAACTGAGACTAACACAGATAGTTTAAATATTAAATTATTCAAACACTGAAATATGACAATGAAATAAGTCATAAGGATGGATTTTGCTCATTATTATCTTTAAATATGGAAACTATAGAAAACCTATTTTATAGTAATTGAAGCGAATTTTATAGTCAAATTTAAACGTGTACAAATCATACTTACCTGGTACAGGAGATACCTTGATCATCAAGGAGGTTCTCCCAGGACGAGGCCCTTCCATTGCACTTCGGTTGGGCTGACGCTTGCGATAGTCACAAATGTTGATTACTCGGGTACGTAATTTGTTCGTGTAGGGGACTGCGTTCGCGCTAACCCCTGTAACTAAAAACTCATATGTGTCTAAATCATGAAACACTTCGGATCTGTCGCTTACGTTTCGCTTCAAACCACATCTTAAACCTTTGGGGAATTTCAACCAAACTGCACAGCTGATCCTCTTTCGAATTGTTCAAAGATTAAATTCTATTTAGAATTTTGACAGCCGTGGTATCAGAAAGGGGACAAATGATATCACTTTGATATTCTGATCATCATTGATTGGTAGCAAAGCATGGCCGCGAAGAGACATCAGAAAAGTAGCAAACTGACAACACTTTAAATTCTACTCCCACGAAAGTACTTGTCTAATATCAAGATTATTAAGCAGAAATGTTCCGTTAGTGACCATCTGCATAGTTGTTCAAGCCATATTGAATGGTAGGAAAACATAGCCAGCAGCCGGCATCAGAAAAAGGTTATACTTACACAAACTTAAACACTCTTCTTCTTTGAAAGTGTTTGTCTGATTTCAAGATAATTTGATAGCATTGTTTCTAAGGTGACACTCTGTGAAGAGGATGTTCAAACCATATTGATTACTGCAACAACATGGGTGCCAGGGTCTGCAGCCATGCTTATACAAATCATGTCTACCATTCATGAGTTAAATTGAAGATATCTGGAAAGAAGGTTTACTCCTTCCTAAATATGCGTTGCAACAGGAAACCATCTTTTCCTCACTCATACCAGGGGTACCGTCCAACAGCACTTTAAGTGCTTTGATTTCGCATTAAAAAATAACGCCCACAGAAACTGCCATCCCACTCTTAAATATTGCTGCAATATTCCTCCATGTTGCCATCTAGCATCGTAATTTGCCGCTGTATTCATTCTTCAACGGTAGACGAACGTAATATAACGAGTTTGAGTTTCATTGAAACGAAGTGGTAATCTACAATAACATTTCCATTTCAATCCTTACACATTGGCAAAGGTCAAGCCGATTTTCAGCTACCAATATATATATATGTTTATATTTATAGCACAACCATTTCGATCGGCTATCTATAGAAATATCCGAAGAATAAGTCTATTTATAGCACATGCATTCATAGCAAACTGCTATCTACGGAAAGATCCGAATACAAATAAACGGATCAGGCCGAGTCGAAACGATTGGTGTCACACTATTGAAAGCATATTTATTCGAAATTAAAACAACACGAGTTTAGACAAGTAACTGAGACTAACACAGATAGTTTAAATATTAAATTATTCAAACACTGAAATATGACAATGAAATAAGTCATAAGGATGGATTTTGCTCATTATTATCTTTAAATATGGAAACTATAGAAAACCTATTTTATAGTAATTGAAGCGAATTTTATAGTCAAATTTAAACGTGTACAAATCATACTTACCTGGTACAGGAGATACCTTGATCATCAAGGAGGTTCTCCCAGGACGAGGCCCTTCCATTGCACTTCGGTTGGGCTGACGCTTGCGATAGTCACAAATGTTGATTACTCGGGTACGTAATTTTTTCGTGTAGGGGACTGCGTTCGCGCTAACCCCTGTAACTAAAAACTCATATGTGTCTAAATCATGAAACACTTCGGATCTGTCGCTTACGTTTCGCTTCAAACCACATCTTAAACCTTTGGGGAATTTCAACCAAACTGCACAGCTGATCCTCTTTCGAATTGTTCAAAGATTAAATTCTATTTAGAATTTTGACAGCCGTGGTATCAGAAAGGGGACAAATGATATCACTTTGATATTCTGATCATCATTGATTGGTAGCAAAGCATGGCCGCGAAGAGACATCAGAAAAGTAGCAAACTGACAACACTTTAAATTCTACTCCCACGAAAGTACTTGTCTAATATCAAGATTATTAAGCAGAAATGTTCCGTTAGTGACCATCTGCATAGTTGTTCAAGCCATATTGAATGGTAGGAAAACATAGCCAGCAGCCGGCATCAGAAAAAGGTTATACTTACACAAACTTAAACACTCTTCTTCTTTGAAAGTGTTTGTCTGATTTCAAGATAATTTGATAGCATTGTTTCTAAGGTGACACTCTGTGAAGAGGATGTTCAAACCATATTGATTACTGCAACAACATGGGTGCCAGGGTCTGCAGCCATGCTTATACAAATCATGTCTACCATTCATGAGTTAAATTGAAGATATCTGGAAAGAAGGTTTACTCCTTCCTAAATATGCGTTGCAACAGGAAACCATCTTTTCCTCACTCATACCAGGGGTACCGTCCAACAGCACTTTAAGTGCTTTGATTTCGCATTAAAAAATAACGCCCACAGAAACTGCCATCCCACTCTTAAATATTGCTGCAATATTCCTCCATGTTGCCATCTAGCATCGTAATTTGCCGCTGTATTCATTCTTCAACGGTAGACGAACGTAATATAACGAGTTTGAGTTTCATTGAAACGAAGTGGTAATCTACAATAACATTTCCATTTCAATCCTTACACATTGGCAAAGGTCAAGCCGATTTTCAGCTACCAATATATATATATGTTTATATTTATAGCACAACCATTTCGATCGGCTATCTATAGAAATATCCGAAGAATAAGTCTATTTATAGCACATGCATTCATAGCAAACTGCTATCTACGGAAAGATCCGAATACAAATAAACGGATCAGGCCGAGTCGAAACGATTGGTGTCACACTATTGAAAGCATATTTATTCGAAATTAAAACAACACGAGTTTAGACAAGTAACTGAGACTAACACAGATAGTTTAAATATTAAATTATTCAAACACTGAAATATGACAATGAAATAAGTCATAAGGATGGATTTTGCTCATTATTATCTTTAAATATGGAAACTATAGAAAACCTATTTTATAGTAATTGAAGCGAATTTTATAGTCAAATTTAAACGTGTACAAATCATACTTACCTGGTACAGGAGATACCTTGATCATCAAGGAGGTTCTCCCAGGACGAGGCCCTTCCATTGCACTTCGGTTGGGCTGACGCTTGCGATAGTCACAAATGTTGATTACTCGGGTACGTAATTCTTTCGTGTAGGGGACTGCGTTCGCGCTAACCCCTGTAACTAAAAACTCATATGTGTCTAAATCATGAAACACTTCGGATCTGTCGCTTACGTTTCGCTTCAAACCACATCTTAAACCTTTGGGGAATTTCAACCAAACTGCACAGCTGATCCTCTTTCGAATTGTTCAAAGATTAAATTCTATTTAGAATTTTGACAGCCGTGGTATCAGAAAGGGGACAAATGATATCACTTTGATATTCTGATCATCATTGATTGGTAGCAAAGCATGGCCGCGAAGAGACATCAGAAAAGTAGCAAACTGACAACACTTTAAATTCTACTCCCACGAAAGTACTTGTCTAATATCAAGATTATTAAGCAGAAATGTTCCGTTAGTGACCATCTGCATAGTTGTTCAAGCCATATTGAATGGTAGGAAAACATAGCCAGCAGCCGGCATCAGAAAAAGGTTATACTTACACAAACTTAAACACTCTTCTTCTTTGAAAGTGTTTGTCTGATTTCAAGATAATTTGATAGCATTGTTTCTAAGGTGACACTCTGTGAAGAGGATGTTCAAACCATATTGATTACTGCAACAACATGGGTGCCAGGGTCTGCAGCCATGCTTATACAAATCATGTCTACCATTCATGAGTTAAATTGAAGATATCTGGAAAGAAGGTTTACTCCTTCCTAAATATGCGTTGCAACAGGAAACCATCTTTTCCTCACTCATACCAGGGGTACCGTCCAACAGCACTTTAAGTGCTTTGATTTCGCATTAAAAAATAACGCCCACAGAAACTGCCATCCCACTCTTAAATATTGCTGCAATATTCCTCCATGTTGCCATCTAGCATCGTAATTTGCCGCTGTATTCATTCTTCAACGGTAGACGAACGTAATATAACGAGTTTGAGTTTCATTGAAACGAAGTGGTAATCTACAATAACATTTCCATTTCAATCCTTACACATTGGCAAAGGTCAAGCCGATTTTCAGCTACCAATATATATATATGTTTATATTTATAGCACAACCATTTCGATCGGCTATCTATAGAAATATCCGAAGAATAAGTCTATTTATAGCACATGCATTCATAGCAAACTGCTATCTACGGAAAGATCCGAATACAAATAAACGGATCAGGCCGAGTCGAAACGATTGGTGTCACACTATTGAAAGCATATTTATTCGAAATTAAAACAACACGAGTTTAGACAAGTAACTGAGACTAACACAGATAGTTTAAATATTAAATTATTCAAACACTGAAATATGACAATGAAATAAGTCATAAGGATGGATTTTGCTCATTATTATCTTTAAATATGGAAACTATAGAAAACCTATTTTATAGTAATTGAAGCGAATTTTATAGTCAAATTTAAACGTGTACAAATCATACTTACCTGGTACAGGAGATACCTTGATCATCAAGGAGGTTCTCCCAGGACGAGGCCCTTCCATTGCACTTCGGTTGGGCTGACGCTTGCGATAGTCACAAATGTTGATTACTCGGGTACGTAATTTTTTCGTGTAGGGGACTGCGTTCGCGCTAACCCCTGTAACTAAAAACTCATATGTGTCTAAATCATGAAACACTTCGGATCTGTCGCTTACGTTTCGCTTCAAACCACATCTTAAACCTTTGGGGAATTTCAACCAAACTGCACAGCTGATCCTCTTTCGAATTGTTCAAAGATTAAATTCTATTTAGAATTTTGACAGCCGTGGTATCAGAAAGGGGACAAATGATATCACTTTGATATTCTGATCATCATTGATTGGTAGCAAAGCATGGCCGCGAAGAGACATCAGAAAAGTAGCAAACTGACAACACTTTAAATTCTACTCCCACGAAAGTACTTGTCTAATATCAAGATTATTAAGCAGAAATGTTCCGTTAGTGACCATCTGCATAGTTGTTCAAGCCATATTGAATGGTAGGAAAACATAGCCAGCAGCCGGCATCAGAAAAAGGTTATACTTACACAAACTTAAACACTCTTCTTCTTTGAAAGTGTTTGTCTGATTTCAAGATAATTTGATAGCATTGTTTCTAAGGTGACACTCTGTGAAGAGGATGTTCAAACCATATTGATTACTGCAACAACATGGGTGCCAGGGTCTGCAGCCATGCTTATACAAATCATGTCTACCATTCATGAGTTAAATTGAAGATATCTGGAAAGAAGGTTTACTCCTTCCTAAATATGCGTTGCAACAGGAAACCATCTTTTCCTCACTCATACCAGGGGTACCGTCCAACAGCACTTTAAGTGCTTTGATTTCGCATTAAAAAATAACGCCCACAGAAACTGCCATCCCACTCTTAAATATTGCTGCAATATTCCTCCATGTTGCCATCTAGCATCGTAATTTGCCGCTGTATTCATTCTTCAACGGTAGACGAACGTAATATAACGAGTTTGAGTTTCATTGAAACGAAGTGGTAATCTACAATAACATTTCCATTTCAATCCTTACACATTGGCAAAGGTCAAGCCGATTTTCAGCTACCAATATATATATATGTTTATATTTATAGCACAACCATTTCGATCGGCTATCTATAGAAATATCCGAAGAATAAGTCTATTTATAGCACATGCATTCATAGCAAACTGCTATCTACGGAAAGATCCGAATACAAATAAACGGATCAGGCCGAGTCGAAACGATTGGTGTCACACTATTGAAAGCATATTTATTCGAAATTAAAACAACACGAGTTTAGACAAGTAACTGAGACTAACACAGATAGTTTAAATATTAAATTATTCAAACACTGAAATATGACAATGAAATAAGTCATAAGGATGGATTTTGCTCATTATTATCTTTAAATATGGAAACTATAGAAAACCTATTTTATAGTAATTGAAGCGAATTTTATAGTCAAATTTAAACGTGTACAAATCATACTTACCTGGTACAGGAGATACCTTGATCATCAAGGAGGTTCTCCCAGGACGAGGCCCTTCCATTGCACTTCGGTTGGGCTGACGCTTGCGATAGTCACAAATGTTGATTACTCGGGTACGTAATTTTTTCGTGTAGGGGACTGCGTTCGCGCTAACCCCTGTAACTAAAAACTCATATGTGTCTAAATCATGAAACACTTCGGATCTGTCGCTTACGTTTCGCTTCAAACCACATCTTAAACCTTTGGGGAATTTCAACCAAACTGCACAGCTGATCCTCTTTCGAATTGTTCAAAGATTAAATTCTATTTAGAATTTTGACAGCCGTGGTATCAGAAAGGGGACAAATGATATCACTTTGATATTCTGATCATCATTGATTGGTAGCAAAGCATGGCCGCGAAGAGACATCAGAAAAGTAGCAAACTGACAACACTTTAAATTCTACTCCCACGAAAGTACTTGTCTAATATCAAGATTATTAAGCAGAAATGTTCCGTTAGTGACCATCTGCATAGTTGTTCAAGCCATATTGAATGGTAGGAAAACATAGCCAGCAGCCGGCATCAGAAAAAGGTTATACTTACACAAACTTAAACACTCTTCTTCTTTGAAAGTGTTTGTCTGATTTCAAGATAATTTGATAGCATTGTTTCTAAGGTGACACTCTGTGAAGAGGATGTTCAAACCATATTGATTACTGCAACAACATGGGTGCCAGGGTCTGCAGCCATGCTTATATAAATCATGTCTACCATTCATGAGTTAAATTGAAGATATCTGGAAAGAAGGTTTACTCCTTCCTAAATATGCGTTGCAACAGGAAACCATCTTTTCCTCACTCATACCAGGGGTACCGTCCAACAGCACGCACTTTAAGTGCTTTGATTTCGCATTAAAAAATAACGCCCACAAAAACTGCCATCCCACTCTTAAATATTGCTGCAATATTCCTCCATGTTGCCATCTAGCATCGTAATTTGCCGCTGTATTCATTCTTCAACGGTAGACGAACGTAATATAACGAGTTTGAGTTTCATTGAAACGAAGTGGTAATCTACAATAACATTTCCATTTCAATCCTTACACATTGGCAAAGGTCAAGCCGATTTTCAGCTACCAATATATATATATATGTTTATATTTATAGCACAACCATTTCGATCGGCTATCTATAGAAATATCCGAAGAATAAGTCTATTTATAGCACATGCATTCATAGCAAACTGCTATCTACGGAAAGATCCGAATACAAATAAACGGATCAGGCCGAGTCGAAACGATTGGTGTCACACTATTGAAAGCATATTTATTCGAAATTAAAACAACACGAGTTTAGACAAGTAACTGAGACTAACACAGATAGTGAAAATATTAAATTATTCAAACACAGAAATATGACAATGAAATAAGTCATAAGGATGGATTTTGCTCATTATTATCTTTAAATATGGAAACTATAGAAAACCTATTTTATAGTAATTGAAGCGAATTTTATAGTCAAATTTAAACGTGTACAAATCATACTTACCTGGTACAGGAGATACCTTGATCATCAAGGAGGTTCTCCCAGGACGAGGCCCTTCCATTGCACTTCGGTTGGGCTGACGCTTGCGATAGTCACAAATGTTGATTACTCGGGTACGTAATTTTTTCGTGTAGGGGACTGCGTTCGCGCTAACCCCTGTAACTAAAAACTCATATGTGTCTAAATCATGAAACACTTCGGATCTGTCGCTTACGTTTCGCTTCAAACCACATCGTAAACCTTTGGGGAATATCAACCAAACTGCACAGCTGATCCTCTTTCGAATTGTTCAAAGATTAAATTCTATATAGAATTTTGACAGCCGTGGTATCAGAAAGGGGACAAATGATATCACTTTGATATTCTGATCATCATTGATTGGTAGCAAAGCATGGCCGCGAAGAGACATCAGAAAAGTAGCAAACTGACAACACTTTAAATTCTACTCCCACGAAAGTACTTGTCTAATATCAAGATTAGTAAGCAGAAATGTTCCGTTAGTGACCATCTGCATAGTTGTTCAAGCCATATTGAATGGTAGGAAAACATAGCCAGCAGCCGGCATCAGAAAAAGGTTATACTTACACAAACTTAAACACTCTTCTTCTTTGAAAGTGTTTGTCTGATTTCAAGATAATTCGATAGCATTGTTTCTAAGGTGACACTCTGTGAAGAGGATGTTCAAACCATATTGATTACTGCAACAACATGGGTGCCAGGGTCTGCAGCCATGCTTATATAAATCATGTCTACCATTCATGAGTTAAATTGAAGATATCTGGAAAGAAGGTTTATTCCTTCCTAAATATGCGTTGCAACAGGAAACCATCTTTTCCTCACTCATACCAGGGGTACCGTCCAACAGCACTTTAAGTGCTTTGATTTCGCATTAAAAAATAACGCCCACAGAAACTGCCATCCCACTCTTAAATATTGCTGCAATATTCCTCCATGTTGCCATCTAGCATCGTAATTTGCCGCTGTATTCATTCTTCAACGGTAGACGAACGTAATATAACGAGTTTGAGTTTCATTGAAACGAAGTGGTAATCTACAATAACATTTCCATTTCAATCCTTACACATTGGCAAAGGTCAAGCCGATTTTCAGCTACCAATATATATATATGTTTATATTTATAGCACAACCATTTCGATCGGCTATCTATAGAAATATCCGAAGAATAAGTCTATTTATAGCACATGCATTCATAGCAAACTGCTATCTACGGAAAGATCCGAATACAAATAAACGGATCAGGCCGAGTCGAAACGATTGGTGTCACACTATTGAAAGCATATTTATTCGAAATTAAAACAACACGAGTTTAGACAAGTAACTGAGACTAACACAGAAAGTGAAAATATTAAATTATTCAAACACAGAAATATGACAATGAAATAAGTCATAAGGATGGATTTTGCTCATTATTATCTTTAAATATGGAAACTATAGAAAACCTATTTTATAGTAATTGAAGCGAATTTTATAGTCAAATTTAAACGTGTACAAATCATACTTACCTGGTACAGGAGATACCTTGATCATCAAGGAGGTTCTCCCAGGACGAGGCCCTTCCATTGCACTTCGGTTGGGCTGACGCTTGCGATAGTCACAAATGTTGATTACTCGGGTACGTAATTTTTTCGTGTAGGGGACTGCGTTCGCGCTAACCCCTGTAACTAAAAACTCATATGTGTCTAAATCATGAAACACTTCGGATCTGTCGCTTACGTTTCGCTTCAAACCACATCTTAAACCTTTGGGGAATTTCAACCAAACTGCACAGCTGATCCTCTTTCGAATTGTTCAAAGATTAAATTCTATATAGAATTTTGACAGCCGTGGTATCAGAAAGGGGACAAATGATATCACTTTGATATTCTGATCATCATTGATTGGTAGCAAAGCATAGCCGCGAAGAGACATCAGAAAAGTAGCAAACTGACAACACTTTAAATTCTACTCCTACGAAAGTACTTGTCTAATATCAAGATTATTAAGCAGAAATGTTCCGTTAGTGACCATCTGCATAGTTGTTCAAGCCATATTGAATGGTAGGAAAACATAGCCAGCAGCCGGCATCAGAAAAAGGTTATACTTACACAAACTTAAACACTCTTCTTCTTTGAAAGTGTTTGTCTGATTTCAAGATAATTTGATAGCATTGTTTCTAAGGTGACACTCTGTGAAGAGGATGTTTAAACCATATTGATTACTGCAACAACATGGGTGCCAGGGTCTGCAGCCATGCTTATATAAATCATGTCTACCATTCATGAGTTAAATTGAAGATATCTGGAAAGAAGGTTTACTCCTTCCTAAATATGCGTTGCAACAGGAAACCATCTTTTCCTCACTCATACCAGGGGTACCGTCTAACAGCACTTTAAGTGCTTTGATTTCGCATTAAAAAATAACGCCCACAGAAACTGCCATCCCACTCTTAAATATTGCTGCAATATTCCTCTATGTTGCCATCTAGCATCGTAATTTGCCGCTGTATTCATTCTTCAACGGTAGACGAACGTAATATAACGAGTTTGAGTTTCATTGAAACGAAGTGGTAATCTACAATAACATTTCCATTTCAATCCTTACACATTGGCAAAGGTCAAGCCGATTTTCAGCTACCAATATATATATATGTTTATATTTATAGCACAACCATTTCGATCGGCTATCTATAGAAATATCCAAAGAATAAGTCTATTTATAGCACATGCATTCATAGCAAACTGCTATCTACGGAAAGATCCGAATACAAATAAACGGATCAGGCCGAGTCGAAACGATTGGTGTCACACTATTGAAAGCATATTTATTCGAAATTAAAACAACACGAGTTTAGACAAGTAACTGAGACTAACACAGATAGTGAAAATATTAAATTATTCAAACACAGAAATATGACAATGAAATAAGTCATAAGGATGGATTTTGATCATTATTATCTTTAAATATGGAAACTATAGAAAACCTATTTTATAGTAATTGAAGCGAATTTTATAGTCAAATTTAAACGTGTACAAATCATATTGTCAACAACTATAGACAAATAAAACAATAGATATGTGCATGCTGTACTATATATTAAACAATAGTTTTATAAACAATAGATATGTGCATGATGTACTATATATATTAAACAATAGTTATATAAACGATAAGTATGTGCATGTTGTACGATATAGTAATCAATAGTGATAACACTAATCCCCTCGGCCCCCTTAACCCAGAAGAAAAAAAAAAAAAAAAACATCGCATATACATAGGTATACATATATATATCTATATATATACTAGATAGTCTGCAAACCAATAGTCCGAGAACAATAATAGTAGTAATAACGATGGCTGCTCGCCAAATGGCATTAATGCCGAGCGCGAGGGTAAACAACGCCAAACAACAACAACAATACAAATCATACTTACCTGGTACAGGAGATACCTTGATCATCAAGGAGGTTCTCCCAGGACGAGGCCCTTCCATTGCACTTCGGTTGGGCTGACGCTTGCGATAGTCACAAATGTTGATTACTCGGGTACGTAATTTTTTCGTGTAGGGGACTGCGTTCGCGCTAACCCCTGTAACTAAAAACTCATATGTGTCTAAATCATGAAACACTTCGGATCTGTCGCTTACGTTTCGCTTCAAACCACATCTTAAACCTTTGGGGAATTTCAACCAAACTGCACAGCTGATCCTCTTTCGAATTGTTCAAAGATTAAATTCTATTTAGAATTTTGACAGCCGTGGTATCAGAAAGGGGACAAATGATATCACTTTGATATTCTGATCATCATTGATTGGTAGCAAAGCATGGCCGCGAAGAGACATCAGAAAAGTAGCAAACTGACAACACTTTAAATTCTACTCCCACGAAAGTACTTGTCTAATATCAAGATTATTAAGCAGAAATGTTCCGTTAGTGACCATCTGCATAGTTGTTCAAGCCATATTGAATGGTAGGAAAACATAGCCAGCAGCCGGCATCAGAAAAAGGTTATACTTACACAAACTTAAACACTCTTCTTCTTTGAAAGTGTTTGTCTGATTTCAAGATAATTTGATAGCATTGTTTCTAAGGTGACACTCTGTGAAGAGGATGTTCAAACCATATTGATTACTGCAACAACATGGGTGCCAGGGTCTGCAGCCATGCTTATATAAATCATGTCTACCATTCATGAGTTAAATTGAAGATATCTGGAAAGAAGGTTTACTCCTTCCTAAATATGCGTTGCAACAGGAAACCATCTTTTCGTTATATTACGTTCGTCTACCGTTGAAGAATGAATACAGCGGTAAATTACGATGCTAGATGGCAACATAGAGGAATATTGCAGCAATATTTAAGAGTGGGATGGCAGTTTCTGTGGGCGTTATGTTTTAATGCGAAATCAAAGCACTTAAAGTGCTGTTGGACGGTACCCCTGGTATGAGTGAGGAAAAGATGGTTTCCTGTTGCAACGCATATTTAGGAAGGAGTAAACCTTCTTTCCAGATATCTTCAAGTTAACTCATGAATGGTAGACATGATTTATATAAGCATGGCTGCAGACCCTGGCACCCATGTTGTTGCAGTAATCAATATGGTTTGAACATCCTCTTCACAGAGTGTCACCTTAGAAACAATGCTATCAAATTATCTTGAAATCAGACAAACACTTTCAAAGAAGAAGAGTGTTTAAGTTTGTGTAAGTATAACCTTTTTCTGATGCCGGCTGCTGGCTATGTTTTCCTACCATTCAATATGGCTTGAACAACTATGCAGATGGTCACTAACGGAACATTTCTGCTTAATAATCAACCAAATAAACGAAACTTACCTGTAAGTTGATGTTTGGTTGTGATTCTATGTAGTCATACATAACTGGGGGGATTAAATGAGATGTGCGAGCACCTTGACCGAGAATATCAGTATTGAAAGCGTAAAGGAATTTCTCTTTGGGAAAAAGAAACCAGCGAAATTCCAGTATATCTTAATTGAGCATGTCACACATACTCTCTGGGAGGGAAATAATTATCCACGGGTGGGCATTTAATCCCTCCAGTTATGTATGACTACATAGAATCACAACCAAACATCAACTTACAGGTAAGTTTCGTTTATTTGGTTGATTCTATTACGCATATTGCATGTTTTAACATTTTATTTCACTTCAAAATCTGTTTTGTTGGTACTCAAAACGAAAGTCTCAGTGGGACAATTCTTACCAGTACCCATGATATTAGGTTTAACACTTTCCCATGTGTAGATGCGTTTTGACGCCTCTGCAACAGATAACTTTTGAAAACATGATGGTTAATGGAGAAATTGGTCATGATGAACTATTTCTTCCTTTGCTACAATGTTTGCAACTTTTTTCAATAAATTATACTTTCATTTAAAGAGTTTTTCCCTATTTTTATCTAGGTATTTTCAAAGTTTTATGCTGCAGATTTGATGTATTTCCGAAAGGGTTACATGATTATTTAGAGAGACATTATATACCTGTTTACCCCTCTTTATCTAGACCTCTATTTAATCGAGAAGTGCCCGTTGGCAAGGCACATTTCCTAGCCTATGTACTGGTTTGTATACCCAGGGAGCATGAATAAGTGAACTGTCGCCATGATATAACTGGAATAATGTTGAAAACCGGCATAAAACCCCAATTAAACAAATTATCTAAATCTCCAAAGTGTTATACCGAAATCTCAATGTGATTTATTCTGATCACTCTGTCCATCGTCCGTCTATAACTTTTAGCTTTAAACATCATTTCCTCCTAAACCACAGAAACAATTTGCACAAAACATCACAGGAATGTCCCTTTGGTGGTCCTCTTTCAAAATTATTTAAAGATTTAAATTCCATTGAGAACTGGTAGCTGCGGCATCTGAAAGGGGGCAAAATGTCCAAACTTTAAAAGTCTTCTCCTCCGAATCTGCTTGTCAGATTTCAATATAATTTGGTAGAAATATTCCTTGGGTGACCCTCTAAAAAATGGTCCAAGCCATAATGAATAGTTGAAAAACATGGCAGTAAGTGGCATCAGAAAATGGGCAAAATGACAAAATTTGAAAGCCAGTCGAGCTTATGTCATGGCGAATTGTCAGTCGTGCGTGCGTGCGTCCGTAAACGTTTTGCATTAAACGACTTCTCCTCCCTTACCACTTGGCCAATTTGGATAAAACTTCATAGGAAGCATCCTCTCGATGTCCTCCTAAATTCCTTCAAATTGTTTGAATCGATGCAAGATTCTGGTTTCCATAGTAACCGAAAGAAAAAAATAGTGAGAACTTCAAAAATCTTCTCCTCCGAAAGTGTCCTTTTGAAATTTTCCTTGGGTGACCCTCTATCCGATTCCTTCAAGCCATGTTGAATGGTCGAAAAATATGGCCGCCAGGGATCGGGGCTTTTTTTTGCCTTATATGGCTATAGAGAAAACTTAAAAATCTTCTACAAATAATTTTGTAGAAATGTTCCTTGGGAGACCCTCTATTAGATTCCTTCAAGTCATGTTGATTGGTCTTAAAACATGGCCGCCAGAGAATAGGTCTAGCGTATTTTGCCTTATATGGCTTTAGTGAAAACTTAAAAATCTTCTTCTCCGAAAGTGTCTTGCTGATTTTCAAATAATTTTGTAGAAATGTTCCGAGGGTGACCCTCTATCAGATTCCTTCAAGCCATGTTGATTGGTAAAAAAACATGGCCACCAGGGGGTGGGGCTGTTCGGAGATTTCATTTTTGCCTTATGGCAGAGGGGCGATACTGGCCCTCGTGGGCCCTTGTTTTGAAAGTGCTTGTCTGATTTTAAAAAAAATAGAATAGGAATCTTACTTCAGTGATCCTCTACTTAATTTGCTCAAGCCCTTTTGATTGGTTACAAAATCATAGCAACCTGGCGTCATAACAAAAGGGGTAGATTGAACTTTAAGCTACAAATGACAACTCCTACCATTCCACTGGACCAATTTCAACTTAACTTCACTAGAATGTTCCTTTGTTGGTTCTCTTTCAAAATTGTTCAAAGACTTACATTCTGTGTAGAACTTTGGTGCTGCGGCATAATAAAGGGAGAAAAATACCCAAACTTTAAAATCCTTTTCCTCCATAATCTGCTTTTCCGATTCCAAGATAATTTGGTAGAAATGTTCTTTGAGTGACCCTCTACAAAAACTGTTCAAGCCATATTGATTTCGTTGAAAAACAGGGCAGGAAAGGCGCAAAATGACAAAACTTTATACATGTAATTCCATTCTTATTAAAGTTCTTATTAGATTTCAAGATACAATTGGCCTTTACTGATAAATCATTTTACTATTTCTTTAACAGTGTCCACTCTTTGCAGTTTCATTTGGGCTCCTGATCAAATTTTCCCAGATATTTGCAGTTAAATATTTGCTACTAATTTACTATCACTCAGTTGTTCGATTTAGGGCCATCTTTGCCCTCTTGTAAATTAAGCAGGTTGAAACTTAGTCAGTGATTTGTCTATAATTGGCTCTTGTTGATTTCTAGGGTCAGTTTATATATGGGTCATGTCGGGTAAAAAATAGGTCACAATGCCAAATTTAAGAAAAAATCTGGTGGATGCTCTAACTTCAGAATGTTTGTCTTGGTGATATCTAGTCTTAAGTTCACATATGAGTTATTTTGGGTCAAATTTAAGAAAAAAAATGTGGATACACAAGGACACATTTTTGTTAACTTTTCAATTAAATCTTGTTTGTTAGAATTGTTTAAATATTTTTGTTCATGTTTAATTGCAGCAAAAGTTACAACACCATATAAAATTGCATGATCCAACAATTCCTTTACCAACTAAGGTAAGTCTGAATTACGAAAGTTTGGAAAACAAACGGTTAACCAATTTCTACAAGAAGACATAGCTTGCCACATCTACTGTGGACAACTATTGAAAACATTAAAAAATAAAAAGCCAACTGTATTCAATGAAATTATTTATTGAGAATTATTTTCCATAATTTAATCTTGATGTTTTGAAATTGCAATTATTGTGTTTTGAATGCCACTCATTGGAACAGAAGCTCATTGGTTCAATCTTTTTTTTTTTTTTTGATTGGGGTTTTAACGCCGTTTTTAACAATTTATCAGTTATATCACTGCGGCTAGTTCACCTACTCATGCATTTCCTGGTTTTCTCACACCAGTACTCCACACAACAATCTTCCCAAGCAACTGGCTGCTTTTCCACATAGACTTAGCCCATTGGTGGCCGAATGACGCATGTCGCATTGACTTTTGTCAATCGTCGGAAAGAAAGTTTGCCGAGCCTGGATGTTTCAATCTAAAAGTATGTTAGATAATCTGTGTACTGAATTTTGAGTAAGGGTACCGCAATGGTTGGAAGGTTATCACAAACCAAGAAATATGATAGGACCTAAACCTGGTAATAAAATATGTTGGGAAAAAACATTTGGGAAAATTATTTTCCTCATATGTACATGTATATAGTATGTTCTGGTCCATTGCATAGATAGGTCACAGGAGCTTAATTTTATATATGAAAATCTAACAGATGCTTTTGTCAGCAACCATAAGGCCTAATTGTATGAACTTGGCTGTTATGATTCTCAGATGAGCATTTTAGGGTCTGCATTTTGGGGGGGGGGGGGGGGGGGCGGGGGGAAATTGCAGGCAATATCATTTACCGAGAGGGAGGGCACAATTGGGAGAGATTACATGTCTGTTCAACTTCATACCAAATTTTAAGCCTTTCTCACATGCACACATGTTAAATACATCAGTTGATGACTTTAAAAAGCCTTGTGGCAAAAGGTGAAATAATCCCTCTTTCCAAACTGCTTTAAACTTGATTCAATAAATGTGTGTACTTTCATTAATGTAGAGATATTCCATATTTTTGTTGAAATGTTTTCAAAGTTGTCTATATGTGAAGTTCAAAACAGAAAATATGCTTTATCAACCCTTTCTCACATATGCTAAATAACTGTGAAAACATTTCGGCTTAACAATCTACTAATGAAAGTAATTATGTCCAGAGGAGAAATTGCTCAGTACAAGCAACTATTCCTTTCAGCCACAATTTTTTCAAAAGTCGGCTCCTGCAGAAGTGTCTGTATGGGGAAAGGGTTAAGTGAGTGTTTAATTATATTATTACAGAAGAAACCTAAGAAAAAGTTGATAGCAGAGAAGCTAAGTGGTTGTAGCGAGACAAACAATCAGTGTGAGGACATTGACATGATTCTCAGCTCTCCAGACATGGAGGATAGAATGAACACATCACACTTCTCCAGTTTGAATTGTCCAATCAGTTGTGATCGGGAACTGAATATTCATGAGCATGAACAGACTGGTTCTGATCAAACAACTAAGTTAGAATCAGTTTCAAGTGCTTGTGCAACTGTGGAAATAAATGAAAAGCAGTAATCGCAGACCAAATGACAGCACAACAAAATTCTTCCCTTTTCCGGGATATAGATGACATATGATGCCACAGCTTGTTTTGAAAACGTGAGAGGGAGACATTTATCAAAATAAGCTTTTTGATTGTCAGATTATTTCACTCACATAATTACAAAGCAGGTATTTGTTCTCATCTGCAGCAGACAATGTTTGAAAACATTGTGGCAAAAGGAGAAATTATTCAAGGATTAAAAACAGCATCATCGTAGATACAATTGCTAATTATGCTTCACTGATTGAAGCTATTGCCATAATATTTTGTTATCATCAATTGTAACATCAGTAAGCTAGACTTTCTTTTCTTTTCTAAGCACTTTCCCACATAAAAACACATTGGTACATTGGTATCAGATTACTTTTGGAAACAAAGTGGCATAAGGAGAAATTCTCCTTTGTTGATGTTTTCATTCAATCTTTGAGAGTCGACAACCTTTGTTTATTTAGTTAATTGGTTTACCTGATTTAATGTGTTTGGAGTCGTCTGCTTTGAAAACTTCCAAAGAAGTTGTTGTAACATCACCATCATGTAATATTTGAAATTATTTTTAATACAGTTGAAAACAGTGTGAGACAAAAAAATACACAATGTTTGAAAGTCACCTGTACCACTGAACCCTTTCCGCATACAAACTCTTGAAAACCCCTGCAGCAGATGACTTTTGAAAACATAATAAGCACTTTCTTCTTTTGCCACAATGTTTTCATCTCTTTTCAATAGAACTATTCTTTATAGAGATTTTGTAGCTCGACTATTCGAAGAATATGCGAGCTTTACTACTCGCCCCAGCGTCGGCGTCGGCGTCCGGTTAAAGTTTTAGGGCAAGTTGGCATTTTCATTCATAAGTATTTGTGCTAGGGCTTTCATGTTTGGAATATAGTTACATGTTATACCTTTCTTCACATTGAATGCTGAAGATACTGAGTTTGACTTTCTTTTTGGGGTAAAAAACAAGTTGGATTTTTTTTATTTTTTTCTCAATAATTACTTGTGCTAGGGCTTTCATATTTGGAATATGTTTACATCGAATACCTTTCTTCATATTGTAAGCTGAAGATGCTGAGTGTGACCTTCTTTTTGGGGTCAAAAACATGATTTTGGGCGGTTAAAGTTTTAGGGCAAGTTGGAATTTTCATTTCTTTTTTTAATTTTCTCAATAAGTACTTGTGCTAGGGCTTTCATATTTGGAATATAATTACATATAATACCTTTCTTCACATTGAATGCTGAAGATGCTGAGTGTGACCTTCTTTTTGGGGTCAAAACATGATTTTAGGTGGTTAAAGTTTTAGGGCAAGTTGGAATTTTCATTTTATTTTTTTTCTCAGTAAGTACTTGTGTTAGGGCTTTCATATTTGGAATATAATTACATATATAACCTTTCTTCACATTGTATGTTAAAGATGCTGAGTGTGACTTTTTGAGGTAAAAAAATGATTTTTGTTTGATTTTGAGAATTTGAGATAAATTCATAATATTTGGTTACGTTCCTTTCTATTTGTGATCATTCATTCAAACCACTTCATACTTTACACTTTTGTTAAGGACCATCACACAATTAGGTTAGATAACTCCATTGTATCTTAAATATGGAGTTATTGCCCTTGATTGACTTAGGAAATTTGATTTTTTAAGTTATATATATTTAAATGTATTTATCTATTCAGTTGCTTTTACATATAGAGTATATTTGATTTAAAAGTACTTAAGTGCAATATAATGAAATAGTGCTTTATGTGAATAAGCGGCATATAGTCGAGCGCGCTGTCCTCCGACCGCTCTTGTTATAATTTTGCTGAGATATTTTTAAAGTCATCTGCTGCTGATTTAATATATGTGGGAAAGGTTTGAATCATGATAAGACTGATGACCTATAAAAAGTATATAGGATTATGTGTTATATTTACGCTATAGATCCTCATCACTCATCAGAGATACGAACATCCATGCTTGGAATTAAAACAAGGTTTTCATATAGAGAAAGTGCTAAATTTGTCTGATATTGTTAAAATACATGTTTGTAACCCTTTTCCAACCTACATACACTTTCTGATGCCTCTGCAGCAGACGACTTTTGTAAGCATTGTAAACAAAAGAAGATATTGCTCATGGGCAGTTTATCTTTTCTAGTCACAATGTTTTAAACTCTATTCAATTATTTTACTTCCATTTACAATGATGCCGATGTCTTGTATGTGTGAAAAAATTAAGATTCTTAAAAGCATGTCATAATTCATACTGTTACTGTTCTTGGTAATTTCTGTTAACCCTTTCCCACATACAGACGCTTTCTGATGCCACTGCAGCAGAGGACTTGTAAACATTGTGACAAAAAAAGAAATTGCTCATGTGAAAAGCAATTCCTCCTTTTGTCACAATGTTTTCAAATCTATTCAATTATTATACTTCCATTTACGGAGATTTTTTTATATTTTTGCTGAGATATTTTCAGTCATCTGCTGCTGATTTAATATATGTGGAAAAGGTTTGAATCAGAGATACGAACATCCATGCTTGGAATTAAAACAACGTTTTCATATAGAGAAAGTGCTAAATTTGTCTGATATTGTTAAAATACATGTTTGTAACCCTTTTCCAACCTACAGACACTTTCTGATGCCTCTGCAGCAGACGACTTTTGTAAACTGTAAAAAAAGAAGATATTGCTCATGGGATGTTTATCTTCTCTAGTCACAATGTTTTCAACTCTATTCAATTATTTTACTTCCATTTACAATGATTTGTCATATTTTTGCTGAAATGTTTTCAAGGTCGTCTGCTGCCGATGTTTTGTATGTGTGAAAAATTTAAGATTCTTGAAAGCATGTCATAATTATACCCCCGGTTCCGAAGGAAAGGGGGGGTATACTGTTTTACCCATGTCCGTCCTTCCGTCCTTCCGTCTGTCCGTCCGTAACACTTTCGTTTCCGGGCTATTTCTCTGCAACCGCTTTTTGGAATTTGATGAAACTTCATAGGAAGGATCACCACCAAGTGTAGATGCGCATATCGTGTTTGCGTTCCGGTTGGATTATTTTTCACGGAGTTATGGCCCTTTACCCCTATGTATGACTAAATTCATTTCCGGGCTATTTCTCTGCAACCGCTTTTTGGAATTTGATGAAACTTCATAGGAAGGATCACCACCAAGTGTAGATGCGCAAATCGTGTTTGCGTTCCGGTTGGATTATTTTTCACGGAGTTATGGCCCTTTACCCCTATTTATGACTAAATTCATTTCCGGGCTATTTCTCTGCAACAGCTTTTTGGAATTTGATGAAACTTCATAGGAAGGATCACCACCAAGTGTAGATGCGCATATCGTGTTTGCGTTCCGGTTGGATTATTTTTCACGGAGTTATGGCCCTTTACCCCTATGTATGACTAAATTCATTTCCGGGCTATTTCTCTGCAACCGCTTTTTGGTATTTGATGAAACTTCATAGGAAGGATCACCACCAAGTGTAGATGCGCATATCGTGTTTGCGTTCCGGTTGGATTATTTTTCACGGAGTTATGGCCCTTTACCCCACCATCAGGCTATGAGTATGACTAAATTCATTTCCGGGCTATTTCTCTGCAACCGCTTTTTGGAATTTGATGAAACTTCATAGGAAGGATCACCACCAAGTGTAGATGCGCATATCGTGTTTGCGTTCCGGTTGGATTATTTTTCACGGAGTTATGGCCCTTTACTCCACCATCAGGCTATGTATGACTAAATTCATTTCCGGGCTATTTCTCTGCAACCGCTTTTTGGGATTTTATGAAACTTCATAGGAAGGATCACCACCAAGTGTAGATGCGCATATCGTGTTTGCGTTCCGGTTGGATGATTTTTCACGGAGTTATGGCCCTTTACCCCACCATCACATATGTCTTTCAAAACATGAGCGGGGGTATCACTAGTGAGCAGTAGCTCACATATTTCTTGTTCATACTGTTACTGTTCTTGGTTATTTCTGTTAACCCTTTCCCACATACAGACGCTTTCTGATGCCGCTACAGCAGAGGAATTGTAAACATTGTGACAAAAAAAGAAATTGCTCATGTGAGAAGCAATTCCTCCTTTTGTCACAATGTTTTCAAATCTATTCAATTATTATACCCCCTTCGAAGAAGAGGGGGTATGTAGGAGTCACTGTGTTGGGCAGTCTGTCGGTCGGTCGGAAGCCATATTTTGTCCGGCCTATTTCTTACAAACCACTGGGTGGAATTCCATAAAATTTTACATGAAGATTCTATCCTAAAGGGGTTACAATTGCATGATATTTTACAGAGTTATGGCCCTTTAACTTATTAAGTTATGGTATAGGTCAAGGTGCTGTTTAGGGGGTATTTATCATCTTCAGTGATAGTTCTAGTTATACTTCCATTTACAGAGATTTTTTTATATTTTTGCTGAGATATTTTCAAAGTCATCTGCTGCTGATTTGTTGTATGTGGGAAACATTTAAGAATCTTGAAAGCATGTCATAATTCAAACTATGTTATTGTTCTTGTTTATTACTGTTAACCCTTTCCCTCATACGACAATTCTGCAGCAGACGACTTTGAACATATTTTGTTAAAACATAGAAAATCTCTATAATTGAATGGATAACATATGATGAAAAGTTGAAAACATTGTGTCGTTTTGAGCAATTTCTTCTTTTGTCACTATGTTTTCAAAAATCCGTCTGCTGCAGAGGCGTCAAAAAGCGTCTATATGCAGCAGACGACTTTTGAAAACATAGTGGCAAGTGAATAAATTGTAAATAACTAGAAACTGTTCTCAATGGTTATACTTCCCTTTATAGAGATTTTGCATATCTTTTTGGGTTTGTTTTCAAATTCATCTGCTGCCGATTTGTTGTATGTGGGAAACATTTCAGAATCTTGAAACCATGTCATAATTCAAAATATGTTTTTGTTCTTAGTTATTGCTGTTAACATCCCTTTCCCACATACAACAAATCGGCAGCAGACAACTTTGAAAACATCTTGGCACAAACATGGAAAATCCCAATAAATGAAGGTATAATTACAAAGAAATAAGTAGAAAACATTGTGACAAAAAGAGAAATTGCTCCTTTTGCCACCATGTTTTTAAAAGTTGTCTCCTGCAAAGGCGTCAGAAAGTGTTTACATGCGGGAAGGATTAATGTTTAGTCACTTGTATCACTTGCCTGTAAGACTGGGATCACTTCTATGTTGTTTGTCACATTTAGACTTTGGTTACAGACAACACATATGTTGTATGTCACACTTAAACTTCGGTTACAGGTGACACACATGTTGTCTGTCACACTTAGACTTTGGTTACAGGTGACACACATGTTGTCTGTTACACTTAGACTTTGGTTACAGGTGACTCATATGTTGTCTGTCACACTTAGACTTTGGTTACAGGTGACACACATGTTGTCTGTTACACTTAGACTTTGTTTACAGGTGACACACATGTTGTCTGTCACACTTAGACTTTGGTTACAGGTGACACACATGTTGTCTGTTACACTTAGACTTTGGTTACAGGTGACACATATGTTGTCTGTCACACTTAGACTTCAGTTACAGGCGACACACATGCTGTATATCACACTTATATTTTGGTTACAGGCGACACATATTTTTACTGTCACACTGAACTTCGGTTTCAGGTGACACATTTGTTCCTTGTTTTTACTTTCAAACTCAACTTTAAATGTCAACATTTCAAAACAAGTTCATATACATCATGTTTAAATGATTTCTTTATTTATGCAAATCATGCAGGTGTGTCATTTCCAACATATTTTCTTGACCCTTTCCTTCCTACAGACGTATTTAGACATATCTGCAAAAGACAACTTTTGAAGAAAAAAAATCAACTTTTATTCAGATAGATTTTCCTGAGTTTTTCTGAAATATTTGAAAAGTTGTCTGCTGCAGATTTGTTCTATGTTGAAATGGGTAAGACAGTTAATTTTCCCACTCAATTTACTTCATACCTTACTGTCCGACACACAACCTGTTATGAAAAGATAGATGAATATTTAGGTTTGTTCATTCATTCTTGAGTGGTAAATATATCTACACACTTTCCGTCTAAACTGCATGATGCAAGATTGAGTTGACCCACTGAATTAAAGGGCCCAAAGATTAACCCTTTCCCAAATACAACACATCTGCAGCAGAATACTTCTAAAACAATTAGGCAAAAATAGGGAAAGCTAATTATAAAAAAAAAAGTGTGGCTGGAAAGACTAAACATGCTTTTTGAAACATACTTAAGATGGGTAACCTTTTACCAAATACTACCAATCTGCAACAGACTAATTTAGAAATATCTTGGATACAGAAGACCTGACATCTGCAGTAGATATGAGGGGAAAATATGCGAAATTTGTAATGAGTAAATACATTAATGATTTTTTTTTATGCAGGAAATTTTTATAGTATCATTTTGTTACTTTAAGTTATAATGTTACATGTTATTAAAATGTTTATGAAGATAATCTGGTAAATTTGTTTAGTTTTTCATTTCCAGGTATCCTGGCCAAAGGCCAGATTCGATGGCATCGTACCTTACCGTCATTGGTCTGTCCGTCGTTATTCTTTTTACATCAATTAGAGCTCGGAGCATATTAAAAAATAAGCAAGTTACCACATTTAGTCAATGAATAAATCCTTGGTATATAGTTTTTATTTCGAACTATAATTGTTAATTAAAATCTTTCTTTAGAAGTGTAAAATAAGTAAAGAGATAACAGTTATCTTAGGATCTTCTTGTAATTCCAATGTTGTATAAGTATCTAGGACGTTCGGTTAACCAAGAAAACACATACTATTCCAAAGTTTATTACGAATAGCGATGCCACGCTTTAGCAATCAAGAGAGACTCCAGGCAATAGTACTGATGGCGTCTTGATCTTCCGTTAATCATGTTGCATAGCAGTTAAACTCTCATGAATACAATTTCACGTTTCACTGTTCGATTTCAACAAAGAGGAGACATTTGTCATATGTTGTCAGGTTGACCGAGGGTAACGAAGGTAATGCAAGACCATTACAAAACCCTTACGTATTAAACGCCAATGTTTAAATAAGGCGGCAAGTACGGCAGTTCAGCTTGTTATCAGTATGCAAACAGTATGTTATGTCTGCGTTGGGCGAGATGTTATTTACGCTAAACATGTGCACTGTGAGCAAGAGTGATTTTAGCGACGAATCTTGCTTCAATTTTAGTTTTGCAGACAGTAGGATAAAGGGAATGAGGTTTTGCATAGAAAAAAAATCTGATGCAGCCACATATGAGAAAATTCAGCACAAATGCGACCTGTTTTAACCCACAATTCCCCAGTAGCTGTGATAATGTGATCTTTCTTTCATGGCACGTAAAAACAGTAGAGCGCTTGCTCTATGAACAACTTCAGTGATATAGGTTATATTATAGTAAGTTAACATACAGTCCTTGATCACAGAATAAATCTACAGCAGATGACATTGAAATGTCTAGGAAAAAATATTGTTAATTTGTATTAATGAAAGTATAATTATTGACTTGTGATGAAAACTGTGTAAAAAGGCGAAATTGCTCATTATCAATCATATGTCGCAGATTAGTCAAAATGTGTGTAAAAGGGGGAATGGCCCGACTGGATAAAAGAATGTTTTAATATCAAGAATGTGGAAATAATCAATTTGAAATAGGTTTGAAAGCATTGTGTGAAAAGGAGAAATTTTTCATTGTCAGCAATTGCCCTGTTTCCCAAAATACCTACACAATTATTTGTCTGCAATAATGGCTATCAAGGAAACGGTTCAACCTTTACCCGCTTACACACACTTTGTTGACGCATGTGCAGCAGACGGCCTTGAAATACAATGTGTCAAAAGTAGAAATGGTTTATCGTGAGCAATTTTTCTTTTCCATACTTTTCAATAATTATACTTTCATTGACAGAGATGTTCAAATGTTTCACTAGATGAGGCGAAATTGCCCATTATGATCCATGTCTTGCAGATTAGTCAACATGTGTCTGAAAGGATAACATAATGCTCGCAGTAAAACGTTTACTATCTAGATTATGTAAAGAATAAAATTGAATCAGTTTTGAAAACATTGTATGAAAAGGAGGGAACGCTCATTGCTCCATTTATCTCAATATTTACAATATTAGTCGGTTACACTAGCTGTCACAGAAATGGTAAAATACCTATCATGGAAACGATTCAGTAATTTCATTCTTGCAGACGCCTTTTGAAACAATACTTGATCAAGAGTGGTATCGGAATTGCCAGGACCGGGTGGATACTTGTACACGGAACAGCAATATACAGTAAAGGATAATTATGATAAGGCTAGCCCCAAGTCCATGGCAGCCATATTTTCCAACCAATCAATATGGTTTGATCATTTCTGTCACAGTGGGTCAGTCAGCCAAGACACAATTCTACCAAATTATCTTGTACTGAGGCAAACACTCACAGAGAAGAATACCTTTTCAACCAATCAATATTGCTTTATGCCGGAGCTAGCCAAATTCTTTACAGACTCTAAATCTTGAATAATTTGAAAGCAACAGTTTATTCTTTGGAAGTTCGGTTGACATTTGCAAAGGGGTTGAGGAGTGTGTTAGATTGCTGTTTGTTTATTTTGTTACAGGGGTTAGCGCGAACGCAGTCCCCTACACGAAAAAATTACGTACCCGAGTAATCAACATTTGTGACTATCGCAAGCGTCAGCCCAACCGAAGTGCAATGGAAGGGCCTCGTCCTGGGAGAACCTCCTTGATGATCAAGGTATCTCCTGTACCAGGTAAGTATGATTTGTACAAGTTTAAATTTGACTATAGAATTCGCTTCAATTACTATAAAATAGGTTTTCTATAGTTTCCATATTTAAAGATAATAATGAGCAAAATCCATCCTTATGACTTATTTCATTGTCATATTTCTGTGTTTGAATAATTTAATAGTTTCACTATCTGTGTTAGTCTCAGTTACTTGTCTAAACTCGATTTGTTTTAATTTTGAATAAATATGCTTTCAATAGTGTGACACCAATCGTTTCGACTCGGCCTGATCCGTTTATTTGTATTCGGATCTTTCCGTAGATAGCAGTTTGCTATGAATGCATGTGCTATAAATAGACTTATTCTTCGGATATTTCTATAGATAGCCGATCGAAATGGTTGTGCTATAAATATAAACATATATATATATTGGTAGCTGAAAATCGGCTTGACCTTTGCCAATGTGTAAGGATTGAAATGGAAATGTTATTGTAGATTACCACTTCGTTTCAATGAAACTCAAACTCGTTATATTACGTTCGTCTACCGTTGTAGAATGAATACAGCGGCAAATTACGATGCTAGATGGCAACATGGAGGAATATTGCAGCAATATTTAAGAGTGGGATGGCAGTTTCTGTGGGCGTTATTGTTTAATGCGAAATCAAAGCACTTAAAGTGCTGTTGGACGGTACCCCTGGTATGAGTGAGGAAAAGATGGTTTCCTGTTGCAACGCATATTTAGGAAGGAGTAAACCTTCTTTCCAGATATCTTCAATTTAACTCATGAATGGTAGACATGATTTATATAAGCATGGCTGCAGACCCTGGCACCCATGTTGTTGCAGTAATCAATATAGTTTGAACATCCTCTTCACAGAGTGTCACCTTAGAAACAATGCTATCAAATTATCTTGAAATCAGACAAACACTTTCAAAGAAGAAGAGTGTTTAAGTTTGTGTAAGTATAACCTTTCTCTGATGCCGGCTGCTGGCTATGTTTTCCTACCATTCAATATGGCTTGAACAACTATGCAGATGGTCACTAACGGAACATTTCTGCTTAATAATCTTGATATTAGACAAGTACTTTCGTGGGAGTAGAATTTAAAGTGTTGTCAGTTTGCTACTTGTCTGATGTCTCTTCGCGGCCATGCTTTGCTACCAATCAATGATGATCAGAATATCAAAGTGATATCATTTGTCCCCTTTCTGATACCACGGCTGTCAAAATTCTATATAGAATTTAATCTTTGAACAATTCGAAAGAGGATCAGCTGTGCAGTTTGGTTGAAATTCCCCAAAGGTTTAAGATGTGGTTTAAAGCGAAACGTAAGCGACAGATCCGAAGTGTTTCATGATTTAGACACATATGAGTTTTTAGTTACAGGGGTTAGCGCGAACGCAGTCCCCTACACGAAAAAATTACGTACCCGAGTAATCAACATTTGTGACTATCGCAAGCGTCAGCCCAACCGAAGTGCAATGGAAGGGCCTCGTCCTGGGAGAACCTCCTTGATGATCAAGGTATCTCCTGTACCAGGTAAGTATGATTTGTACACGTTTAAATTTGACTATAAAATTCGCTTCAATTACTATAAAATAGGTTTTCTATAGTTTCCATATTTAAAGATAATAATGAGCAAAATCCATCCTTATGACTTATTTCATTGTCATATTTCTGTGTTTGAATAATTTAATATTTTCACTATCTGTGTTAGTCTCAGTTACTTGTCTAAACTCGTGTTGTTTTAATTTCGAATAAATATGCTTTCAATAGTGTGACACCAATCGTTTCGACTCGGCCTGATCCGTTTATTTGTATTCGGATCTTTCCGTAGATAGCAGTTTGCTATGAATGCATGTGCTATAAATAGACTTATTCTTCGGATATTTCTATAGATAGCCGATCGAAATGGTTGTGCTATAAATATAAACATATATATATATTGGTAGCTGAAAATCGGCTTGACCTTTGCCAATGTGTAAGGATTGAAATGGAAATGTTATTGTAGATTACCACTTCGTTTCAATGAAACTCAAACTCGTTATATTACGTTCGTCTACCGTTGAAGAATGAATACAGCGGCAAATTACGATGCTAGATGGCAACATGGAGGAATATTGCAGCAATATTTAAGAGTGGGATGGCAGTTTCTGTGGGCGTTATTTTTTAATGCGAAATCAAAGCACTTAAAGTGCTGTTGGACGGTACCCCTGGTATGAGTGAGGAAAAGATGGTTTCCTGTTGCAACGCATATTTAGGAAGGAGTAAACCTTCTTTCCAGATATCTTCAATTTAACTCATGAATGGTAGACATGATTTATATAAGCATGGCTGCAGACCCTGGCACCCATATTGTTGCAGTAATCAATATGGTTTGAACATCCTCTTCACAGAGTGTCACCTTAGAAACAATGCTATCAAATTATCTTGAAATCAGACAAACACTTTCAAAGAAGAAGAGTGTTTAAGTTTGTGTAAGTATAACCTTTTTCTGATGCCGGCTGCTGGCTATGTTTTCCTACCATTCAATATGGCTTGAACAACTATGCAGATGGTCACTAACGGAACATTTCTGCTTAATAATCTTGATATTAGACAAGTACTTTCGTGGGAGTAGAATTTAAAGTGTTGTCAGTTTGCTACTTTTCTGATGTCTCTTCGCGGCCATGCTTTGCTACCAATCAATGATGATCAGAATATCAAAGTGATATCATTTGTCCCCTTTCTGATACCACGGCTGTCAAAATTCTATATAGAATTTAATCTTTGAACAATTCGAAAGAGGATCAGCTGTGCAGTTTGGTTGAAATTCCCCAAAGGTTTAAGATGTGGTTTGAAGCGAAACGTAAGCGACAGATCCGAAGTGTTTCATGATTTAGACACATATGAGTTTTTAGTTACAGGGGTTAGCGCGAACGCAGTCCCCTACACGAAAAAATTACGTACCCGAGTAATCAACATTTGTGACTATCGCAAGCGTCAGCCCAACCGAAGTGCAATGGAAGGGCCTCGTCCTGGGAGAACCTCCTTGATGATCAAGGTATCTCCTGTACCAGGTAAGTATGATTTGTACACGTTTAAATTTGACTATAAAATTCGCTTCAATTACTATAAAATAGGTTTTCTATAGTTTCCATATTTAAAGATAATAATGAGCAAAATCCATCCTTATGACTTATTTCATTGTCATATTTCTGTGTTTGAATAATTTAATATTTTCACTATCTGTGTTAGTCTCAGTTACTTGTCTAAACTCGTGTTGTTTTAATTTCGAATAAATATGCTTTCAATAGTGTGACACCAATCGTTTCGACTCGGCCTGATCCGTTTATTTGTATTCGGATCTTTCCGTAGATAGCAGTTTGCTATGAATGCATGTGCTATAAATAGACTTATTCTTCGGATATTTCTATAGATAGCCGATCGAAATGGTTGTGCTATAAATATAAACATATATATATATTGGTAGCTGAAAATCGGCTTGACCTTTGCCAATGTGTAAGGATTGAAATGGAAATGTTATTGTAGATTACCACTTCGTTTCAATGAAACTCAAACTCGTTATATTACGTTCGTCTACCGTTGAAGAATGAATATAGCGGCAAATTACGATGCTAGATGGCAACATGGAGGAATATTGCAGCAATATTTAAGAGTGGGATGGCAGTTTCTGTGGGCGTTATTTTTTAATGCGAAATCAAAGCACTTAAAGTGCTGTTGGACGGTACCCCTGGTATGAGTGAGGAAAAGATGGTTTCCTGTTGCAACGCATATTTAGGAAGGAGTAAACCTTCTTTCCAGATATCTTCAATTTAACTCATGAATGGTAGACATGATTTATATAAGCATGGCTGCAGACCCTGGCACCCATGTTGTTGCAGTAATCAATATAGTTTGAACATCCTCTTCACAGAGTGTCATCTTAGAAACAATGCTATCAAATTATCTTGAAATCAGACAAACACTTTCAAAGAAGAAGAGTGTTTAAGTTTGTGTAAGTATAACCTTTTTCTGATGCCGGCTGCTGGCTATGTTTTCCTACCATTCAATATGGCTTGAACAACTATGCAGATGGTCACTAACGGAACATTTCTGCTTAATAATCTTGATATTAGACAAGTACTTTCGTGGGAGTAGAATTTAAAGTGTTGTCAGTTTGCTACTTGTCTGATGTCTCTTCGCGGCCATGCTTTGCTACCAATCAATGATGATCAGAATATCAAAGTGATATCATTTGTCCCCTTTCTGATACCACGGCTGTCAAAATTCTATATAGAATTTAATCTTTGAACAATTCGAAAGAGGATCAGCTGTGCAGTTTGGTTGAAATTCCCCAAAGGTTTAAGATGTGGTTTGAAGCGAAACGTAAGCGACAGATCCGAAGTGTTTCATGATTTAGACACATATGAGTTTTTAGTTACAGGGGTTAGCGCGAACGCAGTCCCCTACACGAAAAAATTACGTACCCGAGTAATCAACATTTGTGACTATCGCAAGCGTCAGCCCAACCGAAGTGCAATGGAAGGGCCTCGTCCTGGGAGAACCTCCTTGATGATCAAGGTATCTCCTGTACCAGGTAAGTATGATTTGTACACGTTTAAATTTGACTATAAAATTCGCTTCAATTACTATAAAATAGGTTTTCTATAGTTTCCATATTTAAAGATAATAATGAGCAAAATCCATCCTTATGACTTATTTCATTGTCATATTTCTGTGTTTGAATAATTTAATATTTTCACTATCTGTGTTAGTCTCAGTTACTTGTCTAAACTCGTGTTGTTTTAATTTCGAATAAATATGCTTTCAATAGTGTGACACCAATCGTTTCGACTCGGCCTGATCCGTTTATTTGTATTCGGATCTTTCCGTAGATAGCAGTTTGCTATGAATGCATGTGCTATAAATAGACTTATTCTTCGGATATTTCTATAGATAGCCGATCGAAATGGTTGTGCTATAAATATAAACATATATATATATTGGTAGCTGAAAATCGGCTTGACCTTTGCCAATGTGTAAGGATTGAAATGGAAATGTTATTGTAGATTACCACTTCGTTTCAATGAAACTCAAACTCGTTATATTACGTTCGTCTACCGTTGTAGAATGAATACAGCGGCAAATTACGATGCTAGATGGCAACATGGAGGAATATTGCAGCAATATTTAAGAGTGGGATGGCAGTTGCTGTGGGCGTTATTTTTTAATGCGAAATCAAAGCACTTAAAGTGCTGTTGGACGGTACCCCTGGTATGAGTTAGGAAAAGATGGTTTCCTGTTGCAACGCATATTTAGGAAGGAGTAAACCTTCTTTCCAGATATCTTCAATTTAACTCATGAATGGTAGACATGATTTATATAAGCATGGCTGCAGACCCTGGCACCCATGTTGTTGCAGTAATCAATATGGTTTGAACATCCTCTTCACAGAGTGTCACCTTAGAAACAATGCTATCAAATTATCTTGAAATCAGACAAACACTTTCAAAGAAGAAGAGTGTTTAAGTTTGTGTAAGTATAACCTTTTTCTGATGCCGGCTGCTGGCTATGTTTTCCTACCATTCAATATGGCTTGAACAACTATGCAGATGGTCACTAACGGAACATTTCTGCTTAATAATCTTGATATTAGACAAGTACTTTCGTGGGAGTAGAATTTAAAGTGTTGTCAGTTTGCTACTTGTCTGATGTCTCTTCGCGGCCATGCTTTGCTACCAATCAATGATGATCAGAATATCAAAGTGATATCATTTGTCCCCTTTCTGATACCACGGCTGTCAAAATTCTATATAGAATTTAATCTTTGAACAATTCGAAAGAGGATCAGCTGTGCAGTTTGGTTGAAATTCCCCAAAGGTTTAAGATGTGGTTTGAAGCGAAACGTAAGCGACAGATCCGAAGTGTTTCATGATTTAGACACATATGAGTGTTTAGTTACAGGGGTTAGCGCGAACGCAGTCCCCTACACGAAAAAATTACGTACCCGAGTAATCAACATTTGTGACTATCGCAAGCGTCAGCCCAACCGAAGTGCAATGGAAGGGCCTCGTCCTGGGAGAACCTCCTTGATGATCAAGGTATCTCCTGTACCAGGTAAGTATGATTTGTACACGTTTAAATTTGACTATAAAATTCGCTTCAATTACTATAAAATAGGTTTTCTATAGTTTCCATATTTAAAGATAATAATGAGCAAAATCCATCCTTATGACTTATTTCATTGTCATATTTCTGTGTTTGAATAATTTAATATTTTCACTATCTGTGTTAGTCTCAGTTACTTGTCTAAACTCGTGTTGTTTTAATTTCGAATAAATATGCTTTCAATAGTGTGACACCAATCGTTTCGACTCGGCCTGATCCGTTTATTTGTATTCGGATCTTTCCGTAGATAGCAGTTTGCTATGAATGCATGTGCTATAAATAGACTTATTCTTCGGATATTTCTATAGATAGCCGATCGAAATGGTTGTGCTATAAATATAAACATATATATATATTGGTAGCTGAAAATCGGCTTGACCTTTGCCAATGTGTAAGGATTGAAATGGAAATGTTATTGTAGATTACCACTTCGTTTCAATGAAACTCAAACTCGTTATATTACGTTCGTCTACCGTTGTAGAATGAATACAGCGGCAAATTACGATGCTAGATGGCAACATGGAGGAATATTGCAGCAATATTTAAGAGTGGGATGGCAGTTGCTGTGGGCGTTATTTTTTAATGCGAAATCAAAGCACTTAAAGTGCTGTTGGACGGTACCCCTGGTATGAGTTAGGAAAAGATGGTTTCCTGTTGCAACGCATATTTAGGAAGGAGTAAACCTTCTTTCCAGATATCTTCAATTTAACTCATGAATGGTAGACATGATTTATATAAGCATGGCTGCAGACCCTGGCACCCATGTTGTTGCAGTAATCAATATGGTTTGAACATCCTCTTCACAGAGTGTCACCTTAGAAACAATGCTATCAAATTATCTTGAAATCAGACAAACACTTTCAAAGAAGAAGAGTGTTTAAGTTTGTGTAAGTATAACCTTTTTCTGATGCCGGCTGCTGGCTATGTTTTCCTACCATTCAATATGGCTTGAACAACTATGCAGATGGTCACTAACGGAACATTTCTGCTTAATAATCTTGATATTAGACAAGTACTTTCGTGGGAGTAGAATTTAAAGTGTTGTCAGTTTGCTACTTGTCTGATGTCTCTTCGCGGCCATGCTTTGCTACCAATCAATGATGATCAGAATATCAAAGTGATATCATTTGTCCCCTTTCTGATACCACGGCTGTCAAAATTCTATATAGAATTTAATCTTTGAACAATTCGAAAGAGGATCAGCTGTGCAGTTTGGTTGAAATTCCCCAAAGGTTTAAGATGTGGTTTGAAGCGAAACGTAAGCGACAGATCCGAAGTGTTTCATGATTTAGACACATATGAGTGTTTAGTTACAGGGGTTAGCGCGAACGCAGTCCCCTACACGAAAAAATTACGTACCCGAGTAATCAACATTTGTGACTATCGCAAGCGTCAGCCCAACCGAAGTGCAATGGAAGGGCCTCGTCCTGGGAGAACCTCCTTGATGATCAAGGTATCTCCTGTACCAGGTAAGTATGATTTGTACACGTTTAAATTTGACTATAAAATTCGCTTCAATTACTATAAAATAGGTTTTCTATAGTTTCCATATTTAAAGATAATAATGAGCAAAATCCATCCTTATGACTTATTTCATTGTCATATTTCTGTGTTTGAATAATTTAATATTTTCACTATCTGTGTTAGTCTCAGTTACTTGTCTAAACTCGTGTTGTTTTAATTTCGAATAAATATGCTTTCAATAGTGTGACACCAATCGTTTCGACTCGGCCTGATCCGTTTATTTGTATTCGGATCTTTCCGTAGATAGCAGTTTGCTATGAATGCATGTGCTATAAATAGACTTATTCTTCGGATATTTCTATAGATAGCCGATCGAAATGGTTGTGCTATAAATATAAACATATATATATATTGGTAGCTGAAAATCGGCTTGACCTTTGCCAATGTGTAAGGATTGAAATGGAAATGTTATTGTAGATTACCACTTCGTTTCAATGAAACTCAAACTCGTTATATTACGTTCGTCTACCGTTGTAGAATGAATACAGCGGCAAATTACGATGCTAGATGGCAACATGGAGGAATATTGCAGCAATATTTAAGAGTGGGATGGCAGTTGCTGTGGGCGTTATTTTTTAATGCGAAATCAAAGCACTTAAAGTGCTGTTGGACGGTACCCCTGGTATGAGTTAGGAAAAGATGGTTTCCTGTTGCAACGCATATTTAGGAAGGAGTAAACCTTCTTTCCAGATATCTTCAATTTAACTCATGAATGGTAGACATGATTTATATAAGCATGGCTGCAGACCCTGGCACCCATGTTGTTGCAGTAATCAATATGGTTTGAACATCCTCTTCACAGAGTGTCACCTTAGAAACAATGCTATCAAATTATCTTGAAATCAGACAAACACTTTCAAAGAAGAAGAGTGTTTAAGTTTGTGTAAGTATAACCTTTTTCTGATGCCGGCTGCTGGCTATGTTTTCCTACCATTCAATATGGCTTGAACAACTATGCAGATGGTCACTAACGGAACATTTCTGCTTAATAATCTTGATATTAGACAAGTACTTTCGTGGGAGTAGAATTTAAAGTGTTGTCAGTTTGCTACTTGTCTGATGTCTCTTCGCGGCCATGCTTTGCTACCAATCAATGATGATCAGAATATCAAAGTGATATCATTTGTCCCCTTTCTGATACCACGGCTGTCAAAATTCTATATAGAATTTAATCTTTGAACAATTCGAAAGAGGATCAGCTGTGCAGTTTGGTTGAAATTCCCCAAAGGTTTAAGATGTGGTTTGAAGCGAAACGTAAGCGACAGATCCGAAGTGTTTCATGATTTAGACACATATGAGTTTTTAGTTACAGGGGTTAGCGCGAACGCAGTCCCCTACACGAAAAAATTACGTACCCGAGTAATCAACATTTGTGACTATCGCAAGCTTCAGCCCAACCGAAGTGCAATGGAAGGGCCTCGTCCTGGGAGAACCTCCTTGATGATCAAGGTATCTCCTGTGCCAGGTAAGTATGATTTGTACCCGTTTAAATTTGACTATAAAATTCGCTTCAATTACTATAAAATAGGTTGTCTATAGTTTCCATATTTAAAGATAATAATGAGCAAAATCCATCCTTATGACTTATTTCATTGTCATATTTCTGTGTTTGAATAATTTAATATTTTCACTATCTGTGTTAGTCTCAGTTACTTGTCTAAACTCGTGTTGTTTAAATTTCGAATAAATATGCTTTCAATAGTGTGACACCAATCGTTTCGACTCGGCCTGATCCGTTTATTTGTATTCGGATCTTCAAACCACATCTTAAACCTTTGGGGAATTTCAACCAAACTGCACAGCTGATCCTCTTTCGAATTGTTCAAAGATTAAATTCTATATAGAATTTTGACAGCCGTGGTATCAGAAAGGGGACAAATGATATCACTTTGATATTCTGATCATCATTGATTGGTAGCAAATCATGGCCGCGAAGAGACATAAGACAAGTAGCAAACTGAGAACACTTTAAATTCTACTCCCACGAAAGTACTTGTCTAATATCAAGATTATTAAGCAGAAATGTTCCGTTAGTGACCATCTGCATAGTTGTTCAAGCCATATTGAATGGTAGGAAAACATAGCCAGCAGCCGGCATCAGAAAAAGGTTATACTTACACAAACTTAAACACTCTTCTTCTTTGAAAGTGTTTGTCTGATTTCAAGATAATTTGATAGCATTGTTTCTAAGGTGACACTCTGTGAAGAGGATGTTCAAACCATATTGATTACTGCAACAACATGGGTGCCAGGGTCTGCAGCCATGCTTATATAAATCATGTCTACCATTCATGAGTTAAATTGAAGATATCTGGAAAGAAGGTTTACTCCTTCCTAAATATGCGTTGCAACAGGAAACCATCTTTTCCTCACTCATACCAGGGGTACCGTCCAACAGCACTTTAAGTGCTTTGATTTCGCATTAAACAATAACGCCCACAGAAACTGCCATCCCACTCTTAAATATTGCTGCAATATTCCTCCATGTTGCCATCTAGCATCGTAATTTGCCGCTGTATTCATTCTTCAACGGTATACGAACGTAATATAACGAGTTTGAGTTTCATTGAAACGAAGTGGTAATCTACAATAACATTTCCATTTCAATCCTTACACATTGGCAAAGGTCAAGCCGATTTTCAGCTACCAATATATATATATGTTTATATTTATAGCACAACCATTTCGATCGGCTATCTATAGAAATATCCGAAGAATAAGTCTATTTATAGCACATGCATTCATAGCAAACTGCTATCTACGGAAAGATCCGAATACAAATAAACGGATCAGGCCGAGTCAAAACGATTGGTGTCACACTATCGAAAGCATATTTGTTCGAAATTAAAACAACACGAGTTTAGACAAGTAACTGAGACTAACACAGATAGTGAAAATATTAAATTATTCAAACACAGAAATATGACAATGAAATAAGTCATAAGGATGGATTTTGCTCATTATTATCTTTAAATATGGAAACTATAGAAAACCTATTTTATAGTAATTGAAGCGAATTTTATAGTCAAATTTAAACGTGTACAAATCATACTTACCTGGTACAGGAGATACCTTGATCATCAAGGAGGTTCTCCCAGGACGAGGCCCTTCCATTGCACTTCGGTTGGGCTGACGCTTGCGATAGTCACAAATGTTGATTACTCGGGTACGTAATTTTTTCGTGTAGGGGACTGCGTTCGCGCTAACCCCTGTAACTAAAAACTCATATGTGTCTAAATCATGAAACACTTCGGATCTGTCGCTTACGTTTCGCTTCAAACCACATCTTAAACCTTTGGGGAATTTCAACCAAACTGCACAGCTGATCCTCTTTCGAATTGTTCAAAGATTAAATTCTATATAGAATTTTGACAGCCGTGGTATCAGAAAGGGGACAAATGATATCACTTTGATATTCTGATCATCATTGATTGGTAGCAAAGCATGGCCGCGAAGAGACATCAGACAAGTAGCAAACTGACAACACTTTAAATTCTACTCCCACGAAAGTACTTGTCTAATATCAAGATTATTAAGCAGAAATGTTCCGTTAGTGACCATCTGCATAGTTGTTCAAGCCATATTGAATGGTAGGAAAACATAGCCAGCAGCCGGCATCAGAAAAAGGTTATACTTACACAAACTTAAACACTCTTCTTCTTTGAAAGTGTTTGTCTGATTTCAAGATAATTTGATAGCATTGTTTCTAAGATGACACTCTGTGAAGAGGATGTTCAAACTATATTGATTACTGCAACAACATGGGTGCCAGGGTCTGCAGCCATGCTTATATAAATCATGTCTACCATTCATGAGTTAAATTGAAGATATCTGGAAAGAAGGTTTACTCCTTCCTAAATATGCGTTGCAACAGGAAACCATCTTTTCCTCACTCATACCAGGGGTACCGTCCAACAGCACTTTAAGTGCTTTGATTTCGCATTAAACAATAACGCCCACAGAAACTGCCATCCCACTCTTAAATATTGCTGCAATATTCCTCCATGTTGCCATCTAGCATCGTAATTTGCCGCTGTATTCATTCTTCAACGGTAGACGAACGTAATATAACGAGTTTGAGTTTCATTGAAACGAAGTGGTAATCAACAATAACATTTCCATTACAATCCTTACACATTGGCAAAGGTCAAGCCGATTTTCAGCTACCAATATATATATATGTTTATATTTATAGCACAACCATTTCGATCGGCTATCTATAGAAATATCCGAAGAATAAGTCTATTTATAGCACATGCATTCATAGCCAACTGCTATCTACGGAAAGATCCGAATACAAATAAACGGATCAGGCCGAGTCGAAACGATTGGTGTCACACTATTGAAAGCATATTTATTCGAAATTAAAACAACACGAGTTTAGACAAGTAACTGAGACTAACACAGATAGTGAAAATATTAAATTATTCAAACACAGAAATATGACAATGAAATAAGTCATAAGGATGGATTTTGCTCATTATTATCTTTAAATATGGAAACTATAGAAAACCTATTTTATAGTAATTGAAGCGAATTTTATAGTCAAATTTAAACGTGTACAAATCATACTTACCTGGTACAGGAGATACCTTGATCATCAAGGAGGTTCTCCCAGGACGAGGCCCTTCCATTGCACTTCGGTTGGGCTGACGCTTGCGATAGTCACAAATGTTGATTACTCGGGTACGTAATTTTTTCGTGTAGGGGACTGCGTTCGCGCTAACCCCTGTAACTAAAAACTCATATGTGTCTAAATCATGAAACACTTCGGATCTGTCGCTTACGTTTCGCTTCAAACCACATCTTAAACCTTTGGGGAATTTCAACCAAACTGCACAGCTGATCCTCTTTCGAATTGTTCAAAGATTAAATTCTATATAGAATTTTGACAGCCGTGGTATCAGAAAGGGGACAAATGATATCACTTTGATATTCTGATCATCATTGATTGGTAGCAAAGCATGGCCGCGAAGAGACATCAGACAAGTAGCAAACTGACAACACTTTAAATTCTACTCCCACGAAAGTACTTGTCTAATATCAAGATTATTAAGCAGAAATGTTCCGTTAGTGACCATCTGCATAGTTGTTCAAGCCATATTGAATGGTAGGAAAACATAGCCAGCAGCCGGCATCAGAAAAAGGTTATACTTACACAAACTTAAACACTCTTCTTCTTTGAAAGTGTTTGTCTGATTTCAAGATAATTTGATAGCATTGTTTCTAAGGTGACACTCTGTGAAGAGGATGTTCAAACTATATTGATTACTGCAACAACATGGGTGCCAGGGTCTGCAGCCATGCTTATATAAATCATGTCTACCATTCATGAGTTAAATTGAAGATATCTGGAAAGAAGGTTTACTCCTTCCTAAATATGCGTTGCAACAGGAAACCATCTTTTCCTCACTCATACCAGGGGTACCGTCCAACAGCACTTTAAGTGCTTTGATTTCGCATTAAACAATAACGCCCACAGAAACTGCCATCCCACTCTTAAATATTGCTGCAATATTCCTCCATGTTGCCATCTAGCATCGTAATTTGCCGCTGTATTCATTCTTCAACGGTAGACGAACGTAATATAACGAGTTTGAGTTTCATTGAAACGAAGTGGTAATCTACAATAACATTTCCATTTCAATCCTTACACATTGGCAAAGGTCAAGCCGATTTTCAGCTACCAATATATATATATGTTTATATTTATAGCACAACCATTTCGATCGGCTATCTATAGAAATATCCGAAGAATAAGTCTATTTATAGCACATGCATTCATAGCAAACTGCTATCTACGGAAAGATCCGAATACAAATAAACGGATCAGGCCGAGTCGAAACGATTGGTGTCACACTATTGAAAGCATATTTATTCGAAATTAAAACAACACGAGTTTAGACAAGTAACTGAGACTAACACAGATAGTTTAAATATTAAATTATTCAAACACTGAAATATGACAATGAAATAAGTCATAAGGATGGATTTTGCTCATTATTATCTTTAAATATGGAAACTATAGAAAACCTATTTTATAGTAATTGAAGCGAATTTTATAGTCAAATTTAAACGTGTACAAATCATACTTACCTGGTACAGGAGATACCTTGATCATCAAGGAGGTTCTCCCAGGACGAGGCCCTTCCATTGCACTTCGGTTGGGCTGACGCTTGCGATAGTCACAAATGTTGATTACTCGGGTACGTAATTTTTTCGTGTAGGGGACTGCGTTCGCGCTAACCCCTGTAACAAAATAAACAAACAGCAATCTAACACACTCCTCAACCCCTTTGCAAATGTCAACCAAACTTCCAAAGAATAAACTGTTGCTTTCAAATTATTCAAGATTTAGAGTCTGTAAAGAATTTGGCTAGCTCCGGCATAAAGCAATATTGATTGGTTGAAAAGGTATTCTTCTCTGTGAGTGTTTGCCTCAGTACAAGATAATTTGGTAGAATTGTGTCTTGGCTGACTGACCCACTGTGACAGAAATGATCAAACCATATTGATTGGTTGGAAAATATGGCTGCCATGGACTTGGGGCTAGCCTTATCATAATTATCCTTTACTGTATATTGCTGTTCCGTGTACAAGTATCCACCCGGTCCTGGCAATTCCGATACCACTCTTGATCAAGTATTGTTTCAAAAGGCGTCTGCAAGAATGAAATTACTGAATCGTTTCCATGATAGGTATTTTACCATTTCTGTGACAGCTAGTGTAACCGACTAATATTGTAAATATTGAGATAAATGGAGCAATGAGCGTTCCCTCCTTTTCATACAATGTTTTCAAAACTGATTCAATTTTATTCTTTACATAATCTAGATAGTAAACGTTTTACTGCGAGCATTATGTTATCCTTTCAGACACATGTGGACTAATCTGCAAGACATGGATCATAATGGGCAATTTCGCCTCATCTAGTGAAACATTTGAAAATCTCTGTCAATGAAAGTATAATTATTGAAAAGTATGGAAAAGAAAAATTGCTCACGATAAACCATTTCTACTTTTGACACATTGTATTTCAAGGCCGTCTGCTGCACATGCGTCAACAAAGTGTGTGTAAGCGGGTAAAGGTTGAACCGTTTCCTTGATAGCCATTATTGCAGACAAATAATTGTGTAGGTATTTTGGGAAACAGGGCAATTGCTGACAATGAAAAATTTCTCCTTTTCACACAATGCTTTCAAACCTATTTCAAATTGATTATTTCCACATTCTTGATATTAAAACATTCTTTTATCCAGTCGGGCCATTCCCCCTTTTACACACATTTTGACTAATCTGCGACATATGATTGATAATGAGCAATTTCGCCTTTTTACACAGTTTTCATCACAAGTCAATAATTATACTTTCATTAATACAAATTAACAATATTTTTGCCTAGACATTTTCAATGTCATCTGCTGTAGATTTATTCTGTGATCAAGGACTGTACACATACCATATCGTTAACTTGCTATTATATAACTGATATCACTGAAGTTGTCCATAGAGCAAGCGCTCTACTGTTTTTACGTGCCATGAAAGAAAGGTCACATTATCGCAGCTACTGGGGAATTGTGGGTTATAACAGGTCGCATTTGTGCTGGATTTTCTCATATGTAGCTGCATCAGATTTTTATTTCTATGCAAAACCTCATTCCCTTAATCCTACTGTCTGCAAAACTGAAATTGAAGCAAGATGCGTCGCTAAAATCACTCTTGCTCACAGCGCACATGTTTAGCGTAAATAACATCTCGCCAAACGCAGACATAACATACCTTTACGTCCGGTTGCTTGCAACATACCATCGCCTGGATCTAATCGGATCTCTGTCGGCTCACAAATAGTTCAATACTGTTTGCATACTGACACCAAGCTGAACTGCCGTACTTGCCGCCTTATTTAAACATTGGCGTTTAATACGTAAGGGTTTTGTAATGGTCTTGCCTTGCCTTCGTTACACCTGACCACATATGCCAAATGTCTCCTCTTTGTTGAAATCGAACAGTGAAACGTGAAATTGTATTCATGGGAGTTAAACTGCTATGCAACATGATTAACGGAAGATCAAGACGCCATCAGTACTAGTGCCTGGAGTCTCTCTCGATTGCTAAAGCGTGGCATCGCTATTCGTAATAAAATTTGGAATAGTATGTGTTTTCTTGGTTAACCGAACGTCCTAAGATAACTGTTATCTCTTTACTTATTTTACACTTCTAAAGAAAGATTTTAATTAACAATTATAGTTCGAAATGAAAACTATATACCAAGGATTTATTCATTGACTAAATAGAGTAACTTGCTTATTTTTTAATATGCTCCGAGCTCTAATTGATGTAAAAACAAACCTAGAGATTGCTTTTTTGAATCAAAGCGCCAATGGCACTGTAGTGGCGATCGTATGGAAAATCCTGCAAAGTAACAAGCAGTATATCGGTGTAGGGCTTGCGATGACTCTGGTGCGGGTATATTTGAGAATGTATCAACCCTGCATCTTTTGACAGTAGAATAATGTTAGTTTGCCAGAATGTTGTCTTGGTGATTATTTAGTTACGTTCTGAAATTGGTCATGATGTGTTCAAAATTAGGCCATTCCAAAGTTATGAAAAATCTAGTTGGTATTCGATAGACTACCGTTTTAGCTCATTAGAATGACTATTTGTAATCTAAATTGTTTGGGTAATCACATGTTTATCACCAGGTCGTTAGGCCATATTAAGATAAAATATATTTTACACTTTAGAAATGACTAAAGAAAGGAGAGAAAACAGTATCCATTAGTTTGGTGTTTGTTTCAATTATGTCCGATATTAAACAGGTCTGTTCAATTTAGTCCCTTCACATTGCATGATTGAGGGTTGTCACAGTGTATTTATATGTCTCTGAGGTTGTTAAACTGCTTCGAATAATGTGAGTGCAAAAACAAACACAAAACATGCTCCAAAAGCACAATTTCACTATTTGCCAAACTGTTTAATTTATGAAAATATAGGCATATTTTATAATGCTAGATCTTCAAACTCAATTAGGCTACACTGTCAGCATTGATTGCTAATTGACTCTAGAACGTGCAGACGTGTATACATAACGTGTGTACACACTGCCATCGTGTGTCCTTTAAACCTTTGTAAACCAGTCTTATTATCTAGACGCTTTCATATATTTAAACAAGTACAAAATAAAGCGTTTATAATATTGAGATTTACAAGCTTTTCTGGTTTTTGGTCTCGCGAGCTATTTATAGAACCTTTTGGAATTTCCAGATTTGAGTATCACCAGAGTTGTCGTTATTTGCAAGGCAGAACGCGCAATGATATTTATTATCTGCCAAATCATGACGAAGATAATCAGAGTACAACCAACTCCTGCCGAATCAGGTTAAAGGTCAAAAGGTTACGGTTGACTACAGTAATCAAAGCGCCAATGGCACTGTAGTGGCGATCGTATTCATATATTGCAACAACTACAAAATAAAGCGTTCAAAATATTTATAAAAACCTTTCGGAATTTCCAGATTTGATAAAATTCCAGCTTCCCGTTTTTAGGTCGGTATAGCTAGATACCGAAAACAACTTTTTATATGACTCATAAAGGTCTCAACGGGTGTTCTACACACCGGCTATTGTTTGTTGATAGAGTTGGAACATTGTGAAAATATGTATGAGTTGAAAACATTGTGATAAAATGTGAAATTTCTCATTTTATCACAATGTAAGATATAGCATTTGTATGACTTGAAAACATTGTGAGAAAATGTGAAATTTCTCATTTTATCACAATGTAAGATATAGCATTTGTATGAGTTGAAAACATTGTGAGAAAACGAGAATTATCACAATGTAAGATAGAACAGTTGTAAGAGTTAAAAACGTTGTGAGAAAATGATGATAGAATAGTGAAGAGTTGAAAACATTGTGAGTAAATTATGATAGAATAGTGAAGCGTTGAAATCATTGAGAAAATGATGATAGAATAGTGAAGAGTTGAAAACAGTGTGAGAAAATGATGATATAATAGTGAAGAGTTGAAAACATTGTGAGAAGAACAGTTTTAAGAGTTGAAAACATTGTGAGAAAATGATGATAGAATAGTGAAGAGTTGAAAACATTGTGAGAAAATAATGATAAAATAGTGAAGAGTTGAAAACATTGTGAGAAAATGATCGCTAATAGAACACTGTAAGAGTTGAAAACGTTGTGAGAAAATGTCATTTTCGTAGGACAATATCTTTTCTAAAAAAATGTTAATCAATCATTTGTTCCTAATTTAAAAAATTATGAAGACATACAACTATAAAAAGTTGTTTTCGTAACAACCATAATATGGTAATATGGGATTATTGTCGTAAAGAAAGTTGTTTTCGCGGCAGCCGAGTTGTTTTCGTGAGCCGATTTTATTTATTTATATGCGTTTTAGCCTACGCCACTCTCTAAGTTTTCTATTTCGCGTAATTAGTACAAAAAACACTATTACATACTTTTAAAATTATCGTTATATGTTTGTGCACATGCTTTTAAGTAAATAATTAGAAAACTTATGAATACATGTGATTTATTGTCAAATAAAACGTTGTTTTCGTGACAGTCATGTTGTTTTCGTGAGCCGACTTTATTTATTTATTTGCGTTTTAGCCTATGCCACTCTATAATTTTGCAATGTTATTGAAAACGGGACCAGGTACGAAATAAGTACTTTTCACGGACCATGACCATGATTGTTAAACTTGTAGGTCTTTTCAGAAATTACAAAAGAAGTTAATTGGCCGTTTTATTTTGGCGAGGTACTTTCAGAGTACAACCAACTCCTGCCGAATCAGGTTAAAGGTCAAAAGGTTACGGTTGACTACAGTAAAAATAAAACGAGGCACAGGAGTATCATGATACTCTGCATAGCGTACCCAAGACGCCCGATGATATTTATTATCTGCCCAAACATGAAGAAAGATAATATGTAAATAGTTTAACTCTATTTAGATATTTTCTCGATAAATCTCAAATATTAGTACCAATCCGGTATCAAAGTACTAACATTATCATTATTAATCGTGTGCCTGCATCACTAATGGAACTATATATATATATGGCGGTTTAACGGAAGTGAGTAAATTGCCTTTGCAGAAATATCCAACCGATTGTTCAAATACGACTATATAATTTTTTTTTCGTTGTTGTTGTTTTGGTAGCACTGTGGCGATTGTCAACCAATCGCCACAAAAAGCGCTTGTCTCCCTATTTGTGTGGTCGTAGGGGAGGAAAAGAAATGATGGAGATGAATTTTGTAGTTTTGGACTGGAGATGAAGCAACAGTGACAATCCTCAGTTATTTTGCGGAAATCATTTTTCAGCTGAAGGTTACCATGACCTTGGCCTTTGACCTAGTGATCTCAAAATAAATAGGGGTCATTTGCTGGTGGTGACCAACCTGCACACCAAGTATGAAGTTCCTGGGCCCAAGCAATCTTCAGTTATTGAGCGGAAACCATATTTCAGCCCAAGGTCACCGGGATCTCGACCTTTGACATCAAAATCAATAGTGGTCGTCTACAGGGTAGGACCAACCTGCACACCAAGTATGAAGTTCCTGGGCATAAGCGTTATCGAGTTATTGAGCGGAAACCATTTTTCAGCTGAAGGTTACCATGACCTTGACATTTGAGCTAGTGACCTCAAAATCTATAGGGTCATCTACTGGTGATGACCAACCTGCACACCAAGTATTAACTTCCATGGCCAAAGCATTCTACAGTTAAGCAAAAACAATGTTTCAGCTCATTGTTACAGTGATCTTGACCTTTGACATTGTGACCTCAAAACCAAACAAAAAATCAATAAGGGTCATCTTCTGGTTAGGACCAACCTGCACACCAGGTATGAAGTTCCTCGACATAAGCATTCTTTAGTTATTGAGCGGAAACCATTTTTCAGTTGAAGGTAACCATGACCTTGACCTTTAACATAGCTCAAAATCGATAGGGGTCATCTGCTGGTGATACCAACCTGCACACTATGTATTAACTTCCATGGCCAAAGCATTCTAGTTATTAAGCAAAAACAATTTTTCAGCTTATTGTCACTGTGACCTTGACTTTGACCTCAAAATCAAACCAAAATTATTAGGGGTCTTCTACTGGGCATGGCCAATCGGCATACCAAGTATGGAGTTTCTCGGCCCGAGCGTTCTTCAGTAATTGAGCGGAAACCATTTTTTACCTCACAAGGTCACCATGACCTTGACCTTTGACCTTCTGACATCAAAATAAATAGGGGTCATCTACTGGTCATGACCAACCTGCATACCAAGTATGAAGTTCCTATGCCCAAGCGTTCTTCAGTTATTGAGCGGAAACAAGTGTGACAAACGGAAGGACGGAACGGGCAAAAACAATAGGTCACCCCCATGTATGGGGGAAGACATAATTAGGTAGGCGGTATTTATCTTTCTTTGCTTAAAAGAAGGAGCCCAAGCAAAAACAATTTTTCAGCTCATTGTCACTGTGACCTTTCAGCTCAAGGTCACTGTGACCTTGACTTTAGACATACTGACATATCAAAATCAATAGGGGTCTTCTACTGGGCATGGCCAACCTGCATACCAAGTATGGAGTTCCTCGGCCAAAGCGTTCTTCAGTTATTGAGCGGAAACCATTTTTTACCTCACAAGGTCACCATGACCATGACCTTTGACTTTCTGTTATCAAAATCAATAGGCGTCAGCTACTGGTCATGACCAACCTGCATACCAAGTATGAAGTTCCAACGCGGAAACAAGTGTGACAGACGGAAGGACGGACGGAACGGGACAAAACAATATGTTACCCCCATGTATGGGGGAGACATAATAACGACGGACAGACCAACGACGGTACGGTACGATGCCATCGAATCTGGCCTTTGGCCAGGAGACCTGGAAATGAAAACTAAACAAATTTACCAGATTATCTTCATAAACATTTTAATAACATGTAACATTATAACTTAAAGTAACAAAATGATACTATAAAAATTTCCTGCATAAAAGAAATCATTAATGTATTTACCCATTACAAGTTTCGCATATTTTCCCCCTCATATCTACTGCAGAGGTCAGGTAATCTGTATCCAAGATATTTCTAAATTAGTCTGTTGCAGATTGGTAGTATTTGGTAAAAGGTTACCCAACTTAAGTATGTTTCAAAAAGCATGTTTAGTCTTTCCAGCCACACTTTTTTGATAATTAGCTTTCCCTATTTTTACCTAATTGTTTTAGAAGTATTCTGCTGCAGATGTGTTGTATTTGGGAAAGGGTTAATCTTTGGGCCCTTTAATTCAGTGGGTCAACTCAATCTTGCATCTTGCAGTTTAGACGGAAAGTGTGGAGATATATTTATCCACACAAGAATGAATGAACAAACCTAAATATTCATCTATCTTTTCATAACAGGTTGTGTGTCGGACAGTAAGGTATGAAGTAAATTGAGTGGGAAAATATAACTGTCTTACCCATTTCAACATACAACAAATCTGCAGCAGACAACTTTTGAAATATTTCAGCAAAACTCAGGAAAATCTATCTAAATGAAAGTTGATTATTTTTTTCAAAAGTTGTCTTTTGCAGATATGTCTAAATACGTCTGTAGGAAGGAAAGGGTCAAGAAAATATGTTGGTAATGTTTGGTCTTTGATACACCTGCATGATTTTCATAAATAAAGAATCATTTAAACGTGATGTATATGAACTTGTTTTGAAATGTTGACATTTAAAAGTTCAGTTTGAAAGAAAAAACAAGGAACAAATGTGTCACCTGAAACCGAAGTCTCAGTGTGACAGACAACATATGTGTCACCTGTAACCAAAGTTTAAGTGTGACAGACAACATGTGTGCAACCTGTAACCAAAGTCTAAGTGTGATAGACAACATGTGTGTCACCTGTAACCGAAGTCTCAGTGTGACAGACAACATGTGTGTCACCTGTAACCAAAGTCTAAGTGTCACAGACAACATGTGTGTCACCTGTAACTGAAGTCTCAGTGTGACAAACAACATGTGTGTCATCTGTAACCAAAGTCTAAGTGTCACAGACAACATGTTTGTCACCTGTAACCAAAGTATAAGTGTGACAGACAACATGTGTGTCACCTGTAACCAAAGTTTAAGTGTGACATACAACATGTGTGTCACCTGTAACCAAAGTCTAAGTGTGACAGACAACATAGAAGTGATCCCAGTCTTACAGGCAAGGGATACAAGTGACTAAACATTAATCCTTCCCGCATGTAAACACTTTCTGACGACTTTGCAGGAGACAACTTTTAAAAACATGGTGGCATTTTGTCACAATGTTTTCTACTTATTTCTTTGTAATTATACCTTCATTTATTGGGATTTTCCATGTTTGTCATGTTTGTGCCAAGATGTTTTCAAAGTTGTCTGCTGCCGATTTGTTGTATGTGGGAAAGTGATCTTAACAGCAATAACTAAGAACAAAAACATATTTTGAATTATGACATGGTTTCAAGATTCTGAAATGTTTCCCACATACAACAAATCGGCAGCAGATGAATTTGAAAACAAACCCAAAAAGATATGCAAAATCTCTATAAAGGGAAGTATAACCATTGAGTACAGTTTCTAGTTATTTGCAATTTCTTCACTTGCCACTATGTTTTCAAAAGTCGTCTGCTGCAGAGGCGTCAGAAAGCATCTGTATATGGGAAAGGGTTAACCCTTTCCCTCATATAGACGCTTTCTGACGCCTCTGCAGCAGACGGATTTTTGAAAACATGGTGACAAAAGAAGAAATTGCTCAAAACGAGCAATTTCTCCTTTTGACACAATGTTTTCCACTTTTCGTCATATGTTATCCATTCAATTATAGAGATTTTCTATGTTTTAACAAAATATGTTCAAAGTCGTCTGCTGCAGAATTGTCGTATGAGGGAAAGGGTTAACAGTAATAAACAAGAACAATAACATAGTTTGAATTATGACATGCTTTCAAGATTCTTAAATGTTTCCCACATACAACAAATCGGCAGCAGATGACTTTTAAAATATCTCAGCAAAAATATGAAAAATCTCTGTAAACGGAGGTATAATAATTAAATAGATTTGAAAACATTGTGATGAAAGGTGGAATTGCTTCTCACATGAGCAATTTCTTTTTTTGTCACAATGTTTACAAGTCCTCTGCTGCAGCTGCATCAAAAAGCGTCTGTATGTGGGAAAGGGTTAACAGAAATAACCAAGAACAGTAACTGTATGAATTATGACATGCTTTCAAGAATCTTAAATTGTTCACACATACAAAATATCGGCAGCAGACGGCCTTGAAAACATTTCAGCAAAAATATGAACAAGAGTACCGCAAACGGTACATAATACGCCCGTCAGGAACTTCTTTGTAAGTTTCCTCTTTGTTTTGATATATTGTTTGTTTGTAAAAAGTTAATAAAGTCGTTCAGGAATAAGTTGTTAAAGAATAATAGGAAACTATGAAAAATGCATAACTCATGCAGAAATTGACAAATATTCTAAGTCCAAAAAGGGGCATAACTCATTCAAAAATTGACGAAATGCAAGGAAATGTGAACTTGATCTGTGACACATGATTACAAAGCCATATACAAAATTTCAGGTCAATAGGTCAAAGTATGTAGGAAAAAAGTGCGGAAAACCAATATTCTAAGTCCAAAAAGGGGCATAACTCATTCAAAAATTGACGAAATTCAAGGAAATATGAACTTGATCTGTGACACTTGATTACAAAGCCATATACATAATTTCAGCTGAATACATCAAAGCATGTAGAAAAAAAGTGCGGAAAACAAATATTTTAAGTCCAAAAAGGGGCATAACTCATTCAAAAATTGACGAAATCCCAGGAAATGTGAACTTGATCTGTGACACATGATTACAAAGCCATATACAAAATGTCAGGTCAATAGCTCAAAGTATGTAGGAAAAAAGTGCGGAAAACCAATATTCTAAGTCCAAAAAGGGGCATAACTCATTCAAAAATTGACGAAATTCGAGGAAATGTGAACTTGATCTGTGACACTTGATTACAAAGCCATATACATAATTTCAGCTGAATACATCAAAGCAAGTAGAAAAAAAGTGCGGAAAACAAATATTTTAAGTCCAACAAGAGTACCGCAAACGGTACATAATACGCCCGTCAGGAACTTCTTTGTAAGTTTCCTCTTTGTTTTGATATATTGTTTGTTTGTAAAAAGTTAATAAAGTCGTTCAGGAATAAGTTGTTAAAGAATAATGGGAAACTATGAAAAATGCATAACTCATGCAGAAATTGACAAATATTCTAAGTCCAAAAGGGGCATAACTCATTCAAAAATTGACGAAATCCGAGGAAATGTAAACTTGATCTGTGACACTTGATTACAAAAGCCATATACATAATTTCAGCTCAATACATCAAAGCATGTAGAAAAAAAGTGCGGAAAACAAATATTCTAAGTCCAAAAAGGGGCATAACTCATTCAAGAATTGACGAAATCCCAGGAAATATGAACTTGATCTGTGACATATCACTACATAGCCTAATACACAATTTCAGGTCAATAGCTCAAAGTATGTAAGAAAAAAGTGCGGAAAACCAATTTTCTAAGTCCAAAAAGGGGCATAACTCATTCAAAAATTTAGGAAATCCGAGGAAATGTGAACTTGATCTGTAACTCATGATTACAAAGCCATATACATAATTTCAGCTCAATAGATCAAAGCATGTAGAAAAAAAGTGCGGAAAACAAATATTCTAACAAATATTCTTTCTAACAAATATTCTAAGTCCAAAAAGGGGCATAACTCATTCAAAAATTGACGAAATCCCAGGAAATATGAACTTGATCTGTGACATATCACTACAAAGCCTAATACACAATTTCAGGTCAATAGCTCAAAGTATGTAAGAAAAAAGTGCGGAAAACCAATATTCTAAGTCCAAAAAGGGGCATAACTCATTAAAAAATTGACGAAATCCGAGGAAATGTGAACTTGATCTGTAACTCATGATTACAAAGCCATATACATAATTTCAGCTCAATAGATCAAAGCATGTAGAAAAAAAGTGCGGAAAACAAATATTCTAACAAATATTCTATGTCCAAAAAGGGGCATAACTCATTCAAAAACTGACGAAATCCCAGGAAATATGAACTTGATCTGTGACACATCACTACAAAGCCTTATACAAAATTAGCTCAATAGCTCAAAGTATGTAAGAAAAAAGTGCGGAAAACCCGAACGGACGGACGGACGGACGGACGGACGGACGGAGGGACATGACCATACCATACCATAATACGGACCGTTTTTAAAAAACGGTCGTATAAAAAGGGGCATAACTCATTCAAAAATTGACGAAATCCCAGGAAATGTGAACTTGATCTGTGACACATGATTACAAAGCCATATCCAAAAAGGGGCATAACTCATTCAAAAATTGACGAAATCCCAGGAAATATGAACTTGATCTGTGATGGAAGTAAAATAATTGAATAGAGTTGAAAACATTGTGACTTGAGAAGAAAATTGCCCATGAGCAATATCTTCTTTGTTTACAGTTTACAAAAGTCGTCTGCTGCATAGGTATCAGAAAGTATCTGTATGTTGGAAAAGGGTTACAAACATGTATTTTAACAATATCAGACAAATTTAGCACTTTCTCTATATGAAAACCTTGTTTTAATTCCATGCATGGATGTTCGTATCTCTGATGAGTGATGAGGATCTATAGCGTAAACATAAGACATAATCCTATATACTTTTTATAGGTCATCAGTCTTATCATGATTCAAACCTTTCCCACATATATTAAATCAGCAGCAGATGACTTTGAAAATATCTCAGCAAAATTATAAAAAATCTCTATAGAGAAGAGTTTTATTGAAAAGAGATGAAAACATTGTGGCAAAAGAAGAAAGTGCTTATTATGTTTTCAAAAGTCATCTGCTGCAGGGGTTTTCAAAAGAGTTTGTATGTGGAAAGGATTCAGTGGTACAGGTGACTTTCAAACATTGTGTATTTTTTTGTCTCACACTGTTTTCACCTGCATTAAAAATAAACTTCAAATATTACATGATGGTGGTGTTACAACAACTTCTTTGGAAGTTTTCAAAGCAGACGACTCCAAACACATTAAATCAGGTAAACCAATTAACTAACAAAGGTTGTCGACTCTCAAAAATTGAATGAAAACATCAACAAAGGAGAATTTCTCCTTATGCCACTTTGTTTCCAAAAGTAATCTGCTGCCAATGTACCAATGTGTCTTTATGTGGGAAAGTGCTTAGAAAAGAAAAGAAAGCTTACTGATGTTACAATTGATGATAACAAAATATTATGGCAATAGCTTCAATCAGTGAAGCATAATTAGCAATTGTATCTACGATGATGCTGTTTTTAATCCTTGAACAATTTCTCCTTTTGCCACAATGTTTTCAAACATTGTCTGCTGCAGATCAGAACAAATACCTGCTTTGTAATTATGTGAGTGAAATAATCTGACAACCAAAAAGCTTATTTTGAAATGTCTACCTTCTCACGTTTTCAAAACAAGCTGTGGCATCATATGTCATCTATATCACAGAAAAGGGAAGAATTTTGTTGTGCTGTCATGTGGTCTGCGATTACTGCTTTTCGTTTATTTCCACAGTTACACTAGCACTTGAAACTGATTCTAACTTAGTTGTATGATCAGAACCAGTCTGTTCATGCTCATGAATATTCAGTTCCCGATCACAACTGATTGGACAATTCAAACTGGAGAAGTGTGATGTGTTCATTCTATCCTCCATGTCTGGAGAGCTGAGAATCATGTCAATGTCCTCACACTGATTGTTTGTCTCGCTACAACCACTTAGCTTCTCTGCTATCAACTTTTTCTTAGGTTTCTTCTGTAATAATATAATTAAACATTCACTTAACCCTTTCCCACATACAGACACTTCTGCAGGAGCCGACTTTTGAAACTTGTTCTGAGCAATTTCTCCTCTGAACATAATGTTTTCAACTCTATTCAATAATTACTTTCATTAGTAGATTGTCAAGCCGAAATGTTTTCAGTCATTTGGCATATGTGAGAAAGGGTTGATAATGCATATTTTCTGTTTTGAACTTCACATATAGACAACTTTGAAAACATTTCAACAAAAATATGGAATATCTCTACATTTATAATGAAAGTACACACACTTATTGAATCAAGTTTAAAGCAGTTTGGAAAGAGGGATTATTTCACCTTTTGCCACAAGGCTTTTTAAAGTCATCCGCTGATGTATTTAACATGTGTGCATTTGAGAAAGGCTTAAAATTTGGTATGAAGTTGAACAGACATGTAATCTCTCCCAATTATGCCCTCCCTCTTGGTTAATGATATCGCCTGCAATTTTTTCACCCCAAAATGCAGACCCTAAAATGCTCATCTGAGAATCATAACAGCCAAGTTCATACAATTAGGCCTTATGGTTGCTGACAAAAACATCTGTTAGATTTTCATATATAAAATTTAGCTCCTGTGACCTATCTATGCAATGGACCAGAACATACTATATACATGTACATATGAGGAAAATAAACCTTCACAATATCTCATGTAAGTGCAAAAAATCTCCTTTTTTTGTAATCTCTTATTTTCCCAAATGTTTTTTCCAACATATTTTATTACCAGGTTTAGGTCCTATCATTTTTCTTGGTTTGTGATAACCTTCCAAAAATTGCAGTAACCTTACTCAAAATCCAGTACACAGATTATCTAACAGACTTTTAGATTGAACCAATGAGCTTCTGTCCCAATGACTGGCATTCAAACCACAATAATTGCAATTTCAAAACATCAAGATTAAATTATGGAAAATAATTCTCAATAAATAATTTCATTGAATACAGTTGGCATTTTTTTTTTAATGTTTTCAATAGTTGTCCGCAGTAGATGTGGCAAGCTATGTCTTCTTGTAGAAATTGGTTAACCGTTTGTTTTCCAAACTTTCGAAATTCAGACTTACCTTAGTTGGTAAAGGAATTGTTGGATCATGCAATTTTATATGGTGTTGTAACTTTTGCTGCAATTAAACAAATTATTTTAACAATTCTAACAAACAAGAGGGCCATGGTAGCCCTGTAACGCTCCCCTTAGTACCCTTGATCTGTATCATTAGGTTTACAAAGAGTAATTTAATTGGAAAGTTAACAAAAATGTGTCCTTGTGTATCTACAATTATTTTCTTAAATTTGACCAAAAAAAACTCATATGTGAACTTAACCCTTTCCCTCATACGACAATTCTGCAGCAGACGACTTTGAACATATTTTGTCAAAAATAAAAAATCCCTATAATTGAATGGATAACCTATGACTAAAAGTGGAAAACATTGTGGCAAAAGGAGAAATTGCTCGTTTTGAGCAATTTCTTCTTTTGTCACTATGTTTTCAAAAAGCGTCTATATGAGGGAAAGGGTTAAGACTAGATATCACCAAGACAAACATTCTGAAGTTAGAGCATCCACCAGATTTTTTCTTAAATTTGGCATTGTGACCTATTTTTTACCCAACATGACCCATATATAAACTGAGCTTAGAAATCAACAAGAGCCAATTTAAGACAAATCACTGACTAAGTTTCAACCTGCTTAATTTACAAGAGGGCAAAGATGGCCCTAAATCGAACAACTGAGTGATAGTAAATTAGTAGCAAATATTTAACTGCAAATATCTTGGAAAATTTGATCAGGAGTCCAAATGAAACTGCAAAGAGTGGACACTGTTAAAGAAATAGTAAAATGGTTAATCAGTAAAGGCCAAGTGTATCTTGAAATCTAATAAGAACTTTAATAAGAATGGAATTACATGTATAAAGTTTTGTCATTTTGCGCCTTTCCTGCCCTGTTTTTCAACAAAATCAATATGGCTTGAACAGATTTTGTAGAGGGTCACTCAAAGAACATTTCTTGGGTATTTTTCTCCCTTTCTTATGCCGCAGCACCAAAGTTATACACAGAATGTAAGTCTTTGAACAATTTTGAAAGAGAACCAACAAAGGAACATTCCTGTGAAGTTAAGTTGAAATTGGTCCAGTGGAATGGTAGGAGTTGTCATTTGTCATTTGTCATTTGTAGCTAAAAGTTGAATCTACCCCTTTTGTTATGACGCCTGGTTGCTATGATTTTGTAACCAATCAAGAGGCTTGAACAAATTAAGTAGAGGATCACTGAAGTAAGATTCCTATTCAATTTTCTAAAAAACAGACAAGCACTTTCAAAACAAGGGCCCAAGAGGGCCAGTATCGCCCCACTGCCATTAGGCAAAAATTAAATCTCTGAACAGCATGACACTTTCGGAGAAGAAGATTTTTTAAGTTTTCACTTTTGCCATATAAGGCAAAATAGCCCCGCCCCCGGGAGCCCTAGTTTTCGACCATTCAACATGGCTTGAAGGAATCTGATAGAGGGTCAGCCTAGGAACATTTCTACAAAATTATTTGAAAATTAATTTTACACTTTCGGAGGAATAGATTTTTTAAGTTTTCACTATTTTTTTTATTTCAGTTGCCATGGAAACCATGAATTCAAAAAAATTGAAGGAATTTAGGAGAAGACATTGAGAGGATGCTTCCTATGAAGTTTCATCCCAAGTTTTCACTATAGCCATATAAGGCAAAATAGCCCCGCTTTCTGGCAGCCATGTTTTTCAACCAATCAACATGGATTGAAGGAATCTGATAGAGGGTCTCCCAAGGAACATTTCTACAAAATTATTTGAAAATTGGCCAAACACTTTCAGAGAAGATTTTTTATGTTTTCTCTATAGCCATATAAGGCAAAAAAGCCCCACTCCCTGGCGGCCATAGTTTTCGACCATTCAACATGGCTTGAAGGAATCTGATAGAGGGTTAGGTCACACTAGGAACATTTCTACAAAATTATTTGAAAATCAGCCTGACACTTTCGGAGGAGTAGATTTTTTAAGTTTTTACTCTAGCCATATAAGGCAAAATAGCCCCGCCCTCTGGCGGCCATGTTTTTCGATCAATCAACATGGCTTGAAGAAATCTGATAGAGGGTCTCCCAAGGAACATTTCTAAAGGACACTTTCGGAGGAGAAGATTTTTCAAGGTTTAACTATTTTGCATGAATTCAAAACATTTGAAGGAATTGAGGAGAGGATGCTTCCTATGAAGTTTCATCCCAAGTGGTTAGGGAGGAGAAGTTGTTAGAAGCAAAAAGTTTACATACGCATGCACACATGAGGACAATTCACCATGACATAGGCTTTGCCAGTGGAGATAAAAATGGAATTTTCAAATTTTGTCATTTTGCCCCTTTTCTAAAGCCGCCGGACTGCCATGTTTTTCAACCATTCATTATGGCTTGGACAATTTTTTAGAGGGTCACCGAAGGAATATTTCTACTAAATTATATTGGTTTGTTTGTTTGGAGTTTAACGCCGCTTTCAACAGCTTTGGTCACATCACGGCGGTCAGTGCACCTACCCATGTTTTCCTGGCTTTCCCACACCAGTACTTACACAACATTTTTTCGAGGCCACTGACTACTTTCTCACATAGATCAGAGGTGAGAGGCAATGGAAAACATCGCCCGAAAGAATGTCGCCGCAACCGGGTATCGAACCCATGACCTCCAGATCACGAGTCAGATACGCTACCAATTGAGCTACCCGGCCGGGTCTAAATTATATTGGAATCTGACAAGCAGATTCGGAGGAGAAGACTTTTAAAGTTTGGACATTTTCCCCCCTTTCAGATGCCGCAGCAACCAGTTCTCAATGGAATTTAAATCTTTAAATAATTTTGAAAGAGGACCACCAAAGGTACATTCCTGTGATGTTTTGTGGAAATTGTTCCTGTGGTTTAGGAGGAGATGATGTTTAAAGCTAAAAGTTAACGACGGACAGAGTGATCAGAATAAATCACCTTGAGCCTTCGGTATATCTCTTCGGAGGTCTAGATAATTTGTTTAATTGGGGTTTCACGTTGGATTTCAACATTTCTCCATTTATATCATGGCGACGGTTCACTTATTCATGCTCCCTGGGTATACAAACCAGTACATAGGCTAGGAAAAGTGCCTTGCCCACGAGCACTTTACTATGACTGTCGCGCCGTGATTGGATAGAGGTCTAGATAAAGAGGGGTAAACAGGTCTATAATGTCCCTCTAAACAAGAGGCCCAAGAGGGCCAGTATCGCTCCACCGCCATAAGGCAAAAATCAAATCTCCAAACAGCCCTGCCCACTGGTGGCCATGTTTTTTACCAACCACCATGGCTTAAAGGAATCTTGTAGAGTGTCACCCAAGGAATGTTTCTACAAAATTATTTGAAAATCGGCCTGACACTTTCGGAGGAGAGGATATTTAAAAGTTTTCACTATAGCCATATAAGGCAAAATAGCCCCACCCCCTGGCAGCCATATTTTTCAACCAATCAACATGGCTTGAAGGAACATTTCTACAAAATTATTTGAATATAAGTCAGACACTTTCGGAGGAGAAGATTTTTTAAGTTTTCCCTTTAGCCATATAAGGTAAAATAGCCCCGCCCTCTGGCGGCCATGTTTTTTTACCAATCAACATGGCTTGAAGGAATAATTATGATAGAGGATCACCCAAGGAACATTTCTACAAAATTATTTGAAAATCTGCTCAACATCTTCGGAAAAGAAGATTTTTTAAGTTTTCACTATGGTCATATAAGGCAAAATAGCCCCGCCCTCTGGCGGCCATGTTTTTGACCAATCAACATGGCTTGAAAGAATCTGATAAAAGGTCACCCAATGAAAATTTCTACAAAATCATTTGAAAATCGGCTGAACACTTCCGGAGATGAAGATTTTTTAAGTTTTTACTATAGCTATATAAGGCAAAATAGCCCTGCACCCTGGCGGCCATGTTTTTCAACCAATCGACATTTCTTGAAGGAATCCAAAAAAGGGTCCCCCAAAGAACATTTCTACAAAATTATTTGAAAATCGGCCTGACACTTTCGGAGAAGATTTGTTAAGTTTTCACTATGGTCATATAAGGCAAAATAGCCCAGCCCTCTGGTGGCCATGTTTTTTGACCAATCAAAATGGCTTGAAGGAACCTGATAGAGGGTCACCCAATGAACATTTCTACAAAATTATTTGAAAATCGGCTGAACACTTTCGGAGAAGAAGATTTTTTAAGTTTTCACTTTAGCTATATAATGCAAAATAGCGCCGCTCCTTGGCGGCCATGTTTTTCAACCAATCAACATGGCTTGAAGGAATCTAATAAAGGGTCACCCAAGGAACATTTCTACAAAATTATTTGAAAATCGGCCCAACACTTTCGGAGGAGAAGATTTTTTAAGTTTTCACTATTTTTTTCTTTTGGTTGCCATGGAAACCAGAATTTTGGATGGATCAAAACAAATTGAAGGAATTTAAGAGAGGACATTGAGAGGATGCTTCCTATGAAATGTTAAAACATGCAATATGCCCCTTATTTGTGGCTCAAACAGTGCTGTGAAAATGCTTACATTTGTACAAAAAGTCTGCCCACAGCCTTGCTCTGTACAGATAAACCGTTTTCCCCCGTGGTATGTACGGATGTGTGCTGTAAGGTTTCGCAAGTCCAGGTACTCTCGACTACACGCTTCATATGTACAGGGATGGACTGGCCTCTCTTCAGCATGGATCAACATGTGCTGCTTTAACCATTGCTTCTGACTGAATACTTTCTCACAGATACAGCATTGGTGTACTGTAACAAATTATATTATGTAAGCTCAATAATAAGCTATAGAAAGATGACGACTTGTGAGCAATCCCCCATCCAATGTTATCCTTTCTCACATACATATTTAGAAGTCTGTGAAGCAGACTATTTTTGGAAGCATTGTGGCAAAAGGAAAGATTTCATTTTAGATAGTTGCTATAGTTTCGCTTCGACGTCTTCAAGGTTGTCTGCTGCACATTTGCTGTATGTGGGAAATGGTTAATCAAGTTTGGTACAAGATATACATGATGCAGGAAAAATTATATTAACAGGAGACATGTCACGTAAAAACCTGGTTCTTTCGTATACTGAGATTGGAAAGAAGAAATATTGCTCTTTTTCTAGTTGCATTAGGGCTGCTTTTTTACCAAGAGACCTACATATTAACCTCAAACTATGCAATTAAGATTGCTAACTTGTAATAATCGTTAAAACTTATACATGAAGATTAAAAAAATCAAGTAAAGCACAAGGTGGGATACGGTGGCACTGAGGTAGAGCGCCAGCCTTGTTATCCAAAGGTTATGGGTTTAAATCCTGAAATAGCAAATACCTGTAGAGAATCAAGGAAGCAGACAGCAAGATTAATAAAATGTCAGTTGTCAGAACTTGTCTCATAAAGTTTAAAATAAGAATAGCACAATTCACCAAATCTATTGACCAAATTTCAACTTGTGATGAACCTGTTTAACAACCTTTCCCAAATGTAGACAAGATTTCATAATTCTGCAAAGAAATTCATCAGCTGGGAATGTGTTCTATTTAATAAAGGTTATTAACCCTTTCCCTCTTTCTGACGCCTCTGTAGCAGATGGCTTTTTGAAAACATAGTGACAAAAGAAGAAATTGCTCAAAACGAGCAATTTCTCATTTTGCCACAACGTTTTCCACTTTTAGTCATAGGTTATCCATTCAATTATAGAGATTTTCTATTGTTTGACAATATATGTTCAAAGTCATCTGCTGCAGAATTGTCGTATGAGGGAAAGGGTTAACAATTAACCCATCCCTACGTACAGAAGCATCTGCAGCAGACAACATTTGGAAACATTGTGGCAAATTGAGAAATTGCTCATAATGATCAATTTCTCCTTTTGCCACGATGTTTTCAACTTTATTCAATAATTATACTTCCATGCATACATATTTATCCATAGTTTTGTGTAAATATTCTCAAAGTCTTCTGCTGTAGATTTTCTGTATGTAGGAAAAGGTTCAAACTTACCAGTTCCATGTTTTAACTTCTTATGTTTCACCAGAAGAGTCCATTTATCAAACTTTTCACCACAATTATATTCCTTGCATACATAACCTGCAAGTACATTTGAGAAAGAATAATTTAAAATGGCTGTATACATTTATACTTAACAAGAGGGTTGTGTATCATTCAGCAGAGTAAAATCAACATGGGATCAATATGATCCGGTTTCGAACTTGAGGAGATTGTTTATACATGTACAGACACATTCTCTAATAAGATTCCTGATTGTTGGATGAAAAGTGTGATTTCTAGAGAGTTCACAATATTTTCTAAAAATTAAAACTATTGACCTAGTTTTTGTCAGTCGTATTTGCAAACTGAACCAAAATTTGACAGAAAAAAATGCTATAATATGATTTCATAAACATTTGAAAAGTAAAGATGGCTTCTCAAGTGTTCATAAGATATTTCTAAACAATTTACATTGGTTTTTTTTATCCTATGTGGCCAAGTCTCAAAACATGACAGAGGCTTGTTGGACATGAATGTTCTCATGAAAAATGTTGCCTTAACCCTTTCCCTCATACGACAATTCTGCAGCAGACGACTTTGAACCCATTTTGTCAAAACATAGAAAATCTCCATAATTAAATGGATAACCTATGACAAAAAGTGGAAAACATTGTGGCAAAAGGAGAAATTGCACGTTTTGTGCAATTTCTTCTTTTGTCACTATGTTTTCAAAAAGCTGTCTGCTGCAGAGGCTTCAGAAAGCGTCTATATGAGGGAAAGGGTTATAACTGTTCACAAGTCTAAAATTTGACCAAGTGACCTAGTTTATGACCACTCGTGACCCAGTATAAACTTTACAAAGATTTGATTAAGATGACTGTTCTGATGAAATTTTAATAATATGATACATAATAAGGTCTCTGCAAATTCTTCAATCAGACATAAAAACTTAGTATGCCAAATAGGAAAATAACAAATTTACCTTCATGAGTTTTCATGTGTTGTCGGAGTTTGTTTGGGAATGGAAATGTTTTTCCACATCCTGGCACTAAACATCTGAAAATCAGAACCATTTCTTTTAATAGAATGCATAGCTCTATATAAGGTTAGTTTTTCAAATTTAATCCTTTCCCTCATATAGACAGACGCTTTCTGACGCCTCTGCAGCAGACAGCTTTTTGAAAACATAGTGACAAAAGAAGAAATTGCTCAAAATAAGCAATTTCTCCTTTTGCCACAATGTTTTCCACTTTTAGTCATAGATTGTCCATTCAATTATAGAGATTTTCCATTTTTGGACAAAATATGTTGTATGCTGCAGAATTGTCGTATGTGGAAAAGGGTTTTTTAACCCTTATTTGACAATTTTTTAAAACCCTACTTTGTGCGTACTCTAAAGAATCGTTTCAGTTAGAGGATTCTTTTGAATACCCAAATAGGGTTTGGTCGAGTCATATATAAGACCAGTTTAATCTTCTTTATTAAGTCCTCTTGGAATTTTATCTATAATGCCATCAGTCAAATTAACCCTATCCTTTGCAGCGCCTTTCCATCTTCTTTATTAGAGGCCGAATTAATAATACTTCACAATTAGGAAAAGCAAACTTTTTACAATGATGTGAAAAAAAATCACAATGAATGGCAAATTATTCACATAGCAAACAAACAAAGCATATGCTTGCATAATCCAGTAGGAAGTGCATAAGTCATAAAGCAAAATAAATTGGAATATACTTCAATTATACATAACATATAATTGTTCGTCACAATTTTGCGATTTATTATGTCATTGTTTTCACAATATAGCAATTTTGCACGTTGAATTTCACAAAACCGATAGGCTAGGGAGTCTTCGCAAAATTGGATGGAAAGGGGCTGCTTTGTTTCTTATGTCTGTTTACGAAAGTTTTGAAAAATCTGACACGATCTTGAATACTCAAGATTCTAAAGTTTACTCTTTGGGAATAAATGGTAAAACCCTTAATCTCCATTTTATTTCCCTAATCAACGTGGCACGAAGGAGTCTAATTAACCCTTTCCCACATGTAGAACACTTTCTGATGCCTCTACAGCAGACGACTTTTGAAAACATTGTGGCAAAAGGAGAAATTGCTCAAAACAAGCTATTTCTACTTTTACCACAATGTTTTCAACTCCTGCTTATATTAAACTTTCCCTTATAAAGATATAACATATTCTTGTCCAGATGTTTTCAAAGTCGTGTGCTGCAAATTTTGTGTTTGTGGGAAAAGGTTAATTTAACGTCTCGTTTTGTAACAACATTTTCAAAAACTATCTGTTGAACATGATGTCGTCGTAAAAAAGACATTGCCAAAATCATCTGTATGAGGGAAAGGCTTAAGAAATCCTCCTCTTTGAAATACATGTATGTCGAAAAGTTTAAGTCTTAAGACTTGAAACATTGTGGGATAAGAGAAAATATGTAAAAGTCATCTGATGCTGTGGTGCAAAACGTCTAATATATCAGGGGTTGAAGAATGATGTTAACACTTAGACAAGTTATTTTTTTGTCTATTTGCAAAATGACCGTTGCTATCACTTACATATTTCTATTTTCCTGTGAATGTTCTGTTCTATGGGATGTCAACTGATGATGTTTCTTGAACACTTCCTCACATATGTGGCACTGTTAGAAAAAAAGAAATTGGAGTGAAGTCAAGCAAGTATATTTTTCATTCACCTAGAGCTACCATTTCCAACAATATTTTAAACACTGTATTAACCTTTTCCCACATACAGCAAATATGTAGCAGAAGACTTTGAAATTGTCTGGGCTAAATTATTGAAAATGTCTTTAAATGAAAGTATTATTATTGAATGGAGTTAAAAACATTGTGGCAAATGGGGAAATTGCTCATCATGAGCAATTTCTCCATTTGTCACAATGTTTTCAAAAGCTGACTGCTGCAGAGGAGTCAGAAAACGTCTGTATGTGGGAAAGGGTTAAATAGATGACAGCCAATATCCTGTCAAGCAAACGGTATACATGAATAACAAATTAGTGGTTTTTTCCACTAAGAGTCGATGATTACACCTTTCCCACATCCAGGCATACTTGACACAAGTGAGAATTGATAATAATGAGCAATTTCTCATTTTGCAATTAGGTTTTCAACAAATAAATATCACTTTTTGAGAATTTCGATATTTTTGAAAAGACATTTTCAAAATCATCTGCAGCTATTACATGTACTTCTTCTGCCACATTATTTTCAACCCGATCCAATAATTATACATTCATATACATAGCCTTTTCATATTCTTTCCTAGATGTGGTCAAAGTCCTCTGCTGCAGATTTGTTGTATGAGGTAAAGGGTTAAGACGACTAATAATAAAGTCAACAGTAAATTAATACTTACTTTAAATGACCCTTTTTCATGGGATCTTCTAATGTGTTTTTTAAGGTTTTGAGCAGATCTGAATTTGGCCATGCAACCATCCTCATCACAACTGAAAATGTAAAGAAAATTGAACAGTGCAACAATTTCTGAATAGCACAACAATGTGCCATCAACTAGTGCAGACTTGAATTTCAATTATTGATAATTAATCTTATCTAGATTTTTAACTTGTTCCTTTTGAATGCCTGGTTACAGTTATAATATGAAGGCTGAAATGGATAGGCCATGTCTCGAGTACGGTAAACAACAAGCAGGCGAAAATGGCACCAATTAACCCTTTCCCTCATATAGACGCTTTCTGAGGACTCTGCAGAAGACGGCTTTTTGAAAACATGTCCACAAAAGAAGAAACTGCACGAAACGAGTCATTTCACCTTTTGTCACCATGTTTTCAACTATTCAATTATTGTACTTTCATTTAAAGTTGTCTGCTGCAGATTCGTTGTAGGAGGGAAAGGGTTAAAGGCTCTTGAAGGAGAAAGAACCATGGCAGAAAACAACAGCGTCTGAGAGAGACAGAAAAAAAAGAGCTGGGATTTTTCATACTGTTAGATCCAACAACAGTTATACAAAACATGGAAATCTAAGTTTTGAACAAGAGGGCCATGATGGCCCTGGACCGCTCACCATAATTATAAAATGTACTGCAATGCAAAACACATCAAGACAATTATTCTGAATGCAACCTCCACAGTGTTAACAAGATTTTCCTTCATTTGGCCTAGTGATCTATATTTTCTTACCTGATATGACCCATATTCCAACATGGACTAGATATCATTAAGACAACATTCTGAACAAATTTCAACTTGCTCAAAGTAAAAACGCGGCCACCGGAGTTTGAACAATATTTTCCTTTATTGACCTTGTTTCTGACCCAATATGACCAATATCCGAACTTGACCTAGATATAATTCAGACAAACATTCTGACCAAATTTCAAGCTGCTGAAGCAAAAAATGTGGCATCCAAAGTGTTAACAAGATTTTCCTTAAATTTGGCCTAGTGACCTAGTTGTTGACCCTACAGGACCCTTATTCGAACTTGGCTTACATATCATTCAGATAAACATTCTCATCGAATGTCAAGCTGCTGTAGCAAAAAATGCGGCCTCTAGAATTTTAACAAGATTTTCCTTCAATTTGACCTAGTGACCTATTTTTGACCCAACATGACCCATGATCGAACTTGACTTACATATCATCAAGAAAAACATTCTGATAAAAGTTTCATCATGCTCAAGTTAACAAGAGGGCCATGAAGGCCCTGGATCGCTCACCTTAATTATACAATGTACTGCAAAACACATCAAGACAATTATTCTAAATGCAACCTCATAAGTGTTAACAATATTTTCCTTCATTTGGCCTAGTGATCTGTTTTTTTTTTTTACCTTATATGAGCCATATTCCAACATGGACTAGATATCATCAAGACAACATTCTGACAAAGTTTCAACTTGCTCAAAGTAAAAATGCGGCCTCCGGAGTTTGAACAATATTTTCCTTTATTGACCTAGTTTCTGATCTAATATGACCCCTATTCGAACTTGACCTAGATATAATTCAGACAACCATTCCTGACCAAATTTCAAGCTGCTGAAGCAAAAAATGTGGCATCCAAAGTATTCACAAGATTTTTCTTCAATTTGATCCAGTGACATAGTTTTTGACCCAGCATGACCCATATTCTAACTTGGCCTACATATCATCAAGAAAAACATTCTGATAAAGTTTCATCATGCTGAAATTAAAAATGCAGTATCCAGATTGTTAACAAGATTACCCTTCAATTTGGCCTAGTGACCCTAGTCGGGTCAATATATGACAAAAGATACCTTTACCCCAAAAAAATTGCAACAAAATGTTTTTCAACGGTTTTGACTACTATTAGGTATAGTCAATGACCAAAAAAAAATCTTTGAAAATCCAACTTCCGGAAAGTGCTTTTTTTCAAGATGGCCGCCAGTGCCATAAAATATTATTAAGCTATTTAGTATTTACACCAGGGTAATACATTTTGAACCTTTAATCCATTGTTCAGTTGTCAAGAACCTAGGTAAGTGATGTAAGAAAGTCCCTCAGTATGTAGGTAGTCAAAAAATTCAAAATGGCTGCCAAAATGACATCCAAGATGGCCGCCAATACCCTAAAATGCCTATAAATCATTTACTGTTTACCATAGACAATAACTTTTGGTGCCTATCCATAGGTTTTGCGGGTCAAGGTATCTAATAAAGTATGTCAAACTATCAATGAGTAATCAAGTAATGACTGAGATGCTTAAATTAGTTCCAATATGTCCACTAGAATCTTAAAATGCCTGTAAGACACGTATTAGTTATACATTTGACCAGCCGCTGTATTGGAAAGCTGCTGAGATCATCACAGATGCACCAGAGAATAGCCATATACAACACATTGTTCTGATGCTAGGTTGCTTTCACACCTTCATGAATTTGCTCGGAGCCATAGGAACACTAATGGATGACACAGGACTTACAAACATTATGGAAGTGGTTTATGGGGATAATGCTTCAATACAATTGATGACTGGGAAGTCAGTCCACAGATCATTCCGCGGTTACCTGCTGGTAAACAACTGCCGTAACAACATGATTGTGTCAGCCATAGTAAATGAAAATCCTGAGTTTGCATCACTGTTTGATCAGTCTGAGGATATAACACTTCCTTGTTGGCAGACGAGACCACACCAGAGAGTGTTGTTACATCGGATACAATTGCCGAAATGAATGATAAAATAGAAGGCTGAACTTCGTGCTAGGTCAAAGACAAGTCAGTTATGGCTGAATTATCAGGAGATGCTACAGATCACACGAGCTCTGATCAACGCAGATCGCACTGGTTTTTCGACAATGCACTAGAAGGCTGTCTCGGATTGCCTACCCATACTTGAAATCCGCACATTTCTATCTTGAATGAATGTATATATTGTTTTATGGCGCAGCGACAGCTAAGGTCATTTAGCGAGCAATTAAATTTAATTATTCATGATACCTGGGTAAACAAACCAGTACTAGGCTAGAAAATGTGCCTTGCCCAAGGGCACTCCACCATGACAGTAGTGCCGCAACTAGGGATCAAACCTGGGACACCCTGTTTCGAAATCCCCGCCGCTAACCACTCGACCACAGCGGATTCCCATTTCTATCTTGAAGAAATGGGTAAACTTGAATCCAAACATCCTGATGAATTCAGAAAATTCTTCGATGGCTTCCATGTAGTTCCTCGCAGCAATCAGTTCTGGGCTGGCCTGAGCGCTGACCTAATTGAACAGAAACTGATAAGATCACTGAAGAGTACTGGAGGCTTGACACGTGGAAGAGGGATGACCGAAGAACAACGCTCGCGATGGCCAATGTCAATACCCGTAACATCAGAGTACAACAATGCAATGCAAGAGTTCAACCATCTCTCCTACACAACAAGGCAGCACAAGGAATCTACTGAAGTGAGGATCAAGAGAGATTCATCTGATCTAGCATAAATCCATGCAACACTAGTGACATGCACACCTTTCTTCGAAGATCCTTCTCTCAGAAACACTGCCAATGGTGTAGTGGCCTTGGAAGATGTATACAAGTACAAGTCAGTTGGTTGCATAATCATTGGCAGAATGGATTGACAGCCGGTTTTCACATTCTCATTCAAACAGAAAGTCAAAGCTAAAACCCTTGGATATAACTCTGCAGTAAAAGTTGCTCCTTATCAAACTGTTGATCCAGCCTTGTTGTTCGAGCGGTTCTTGGTAGTGTCCAAAATAAGTGATTTTTCATTGGAAGTCATCATGAGTTACGAGCTCAGTCCATTCCCACCTGCCCTGTTTGAGGCCAGAGGTGATTTTAGAAAGGCAGATAAAGATAAACCACAACTTGCTCATGCCATCATTGCTCATTCGAAAACAGACCATTATGTCCTGGACAGAGGTTCATTACTCCATCGTGGTTTACCATGGAAGAGGGGTGTTAGCTATGGTGCAATTGCACAGTCATATGCTGACTTCACCATTCGCCATTACGGTTTAGCAACTGTAGTTTTTGATGGGTATAGTGGAGGTCCATCCATTAAGGACAACACACGTCAAAGGCGTGGGCAGAATATACACCCAGTAGTCAGATTCACTGCAGACACTGAGTTCGCAGGGAAGAAGGATGAATGTCTGTCGCGAGACAGCAACAAACAAGAGTTGATTGATCTGATAAATCGAGAACTAATAGAACGAAATTGCGATGTAATCAACGTATATTTTTTTAACACTCAAAGTAGAATGCTCGTGTCTACACCTCTGATTCTACTCCTTTAGCATGTGCACACAGGTTGCAAGGACATATATTTCCGCTCAGACAATCAGTCAAAGGACATCAAGGTGTATAACATAAACAAAGTGAAAGCAATCCTAGGTGGCGAGTTATGTTCTCGGTTACTCTTCATTCATTCTCCTCATGCCTTTACAGGTTGTGATACAACATCCAGGATAAGAAGTCAGCATTTCAAAACTCTGGTGAAAGGTGATCCTAATCTCAAATCCAGGGCCAACGCTTTTGTTTGTCCCAAAACAGCTAAGGGACGTAATAGAGCGTCTTGGCAATCAGGCAATGTCAGTAATGTTTGGCGGACAGTGCATCGATTCCCTCGCATCCTTGAGCTACATCATGTTCAGCAAGAAAGTTGTCTCATCCAAGTCATTTGTCACTCCTGAACGTCTTCCTCCTACTGCATCGTCCACGAAATACCACAGTCTACCAGATTATGGTAAAGGGCATAGATGTCCTAAGTTGGGGCTGCAAACTTGATAACACCCAGTTTGTACCAATCATGACTAATTTAAATGCTGCTCCTGTCAATCACATGACCATCAACCACTGTAACTGTTCAACTACTTGTGGTTCACTCCGCTGTAGCTGCAGAACATATTGGCAACCATGCACTGCTGTTTGTGGCCAGTGTCAACTTAACGTGTGTGACAATCCGTTTAACCAGTCCGTTGTTCCAGAGGAGTAGGATTATGACAGCGATTAACTCATTACCGAATTACTTCAACCAGACATATGATATTTGCTTGATCACTGAGCAATACAACATGGATGTGAAGGATAAATGCCTGGTTTTAAAAGTATTGAAGTTTATTCCATACCTTAATTATGCCTCAATGCTTAATATATGATCGCCAACCAAGGCCTAGACAATATGTACGCTATAGGATGACAAATAAATGATGTACATCTGTAACATGGTATTTGCGGCCATCTTGAAATTCAGTTTAAACACCATATTGCATCTCATACATTCCCTGATTACTCATTGATAGTTTAACATACTTAATTAGCTTCCTTAACCCCTGAAACCTATAGTTTGACACCAAAATTACTAATCTATGGTATGTATTAAATGATTTACAGTCTGTTTATGGAATTGGCAGCCATCTTGGATGTCATTTTGGCGGCCATTTTGAGTTTATTGATGACCTACTTACATAGGGACATTCTTCTAGCACTCATGTGTGCTCTGGACAACTTATCAAAGGAGATGGATACCAAATTCATTACCATGATGTTACTACTAATTAGCATAATAATCTGTTATGGCACTGGCGGCCATCTTGGACGCCATCTTGAAAAAAAGCACTTTCCGGAAGTTGGATTTTTAAAGAACTTTTTTTGGTCATTAACTATACCGAATAGTAGACAAAACCGTTGAAAAACCTTTTGTTGCAATTTTTTTGGGGTCAAACGGTATATTGACCCGACTACCCGGCATGACCCATATCCAAACTTGGCCTAGATATCATTCAGACAAACATTCTGACTAAATTTCAAGCTGCTGAAGCAAAAAATAAGGCATCCAAAGTGTTAACAAGATTTTACTTCAATTTGACCTAGTGACCTAGTTTTTGACCCGGCATGACCCGCATTCTAACCTGGCCTACATATCATTCAGCTCAACATTCTGACCAAATTTCAAGCCACTGAAGCAAAACATGCGGCTCCTACAGAGTTAACAAGATTTTCCCTCAATTTGGCCTAGTGACCTAGTTTCTGATCCAATATGACCCATATTTAAACTTGACCTAGATATCTTTAAGACAAACATTCTGACAAAATTTCAAGCTGCTGAAGCAAAAAATGCGGCATCCAAAGTGTTAACAAGATTTTCCTTCAATTTGGCCTTTTTGACCCGGCATGACCCATATTCTAACTTGGCCTAGATATTATTCAGCTCAACATTCTGAACAAATTTCAAGCCACTGAAGCAAAACATGCGGCTTCTACAGAGTTAACAAGATTTTCCCTCAATTTGGCCTAATGACCTAGTTTCTGACCTAGATATCTTTAACCCTTTACCGGATATAAACGCTTTCTGACGCCCCTACACGATCTCAATATAAACGATTTTCGACGACCCTAATCGATTTCAATATAAACGCTTTTCGACGACCCTAATCGATTCTAATCGATTTCAATGTAAACGCTTTTCGACGCCTTTGGATTTTGAATGCTTCAAAAGTATATTTATCGTGTGAATAGGTCCTTCAAAAGTGTATCACCATACAATTTGTTTATTTACAAAGGGATCTCAGACTTTAAATCATAGTGTTACTATATAAAGTTTGTAAGTAAAAAGCATCCAAACATGTATAGTGTTTAAAAATTCAGTACCCAGGTTGAATGAAATGCGTCGGGAAATGATAAGCTTGAAAATACCTTATTCCTATGAAAAATATCCATATGATAATATCCGTTTCCATTTGTAATTGTAAAATGTAATTACTTCACAAGGGTTTTCTAAAATTACCACTTTGCACCATATATATAAAGATTGAGTCGCGACACATAAAAATAGACAATCAGTTTTGTTCCAAATCTTAAGACAGCTGGTATCAATTTATATAATTGTAATGCCGGCGTTTGGTCATAACTGTTCTCCAAAGACTTCGATAATTGTTATGTGACGATTTACGAACAGTGATGACCCTGATCAGTCTTAACAGAAGAGCATATTGATCTGAATATTCCCAACTATCGGACGGCGGGTTTTCATTTGACACGGTATTATTATGTGTAAACCACGTGCAACCCAGATCAAATGGAAAATTACTGACGCATGCAGTAAACATGACCTTGACAACAGTGCTTCATTTCTCCCTTTCTTCATATTAAAAAATCTGGAGCAGATGACATTTAAAACGAGAAAACATTGCTCACAATGTTATGATCCCATGCAAACACAATGAAGCAAGCCTGTATGAATCTATTCTTCTGCTGTAGAAATTGTCTATACGTGAGAAAGGGTTAAATAGTTCGAATTTTTTGTCAAGATGTTTTTAATTTCGTCGGCATATTTGTTGAAAGAGGAAAGTGTTTACTCACACGTGCAAAGTCGGTTCTTTGTTTGACCGATCACATTTCCGGTGTATACCAGTTTTGACAATCAAGTAAGCTACTGGGAAATAAATACCTCTTTCACAGATGTAGATTCATTTTGACGCAACTAAAGCTGACGAGTAAACATTGCAGCAAAATGAGAAAGCCTAAATGCATTAAATTTAATAGATAACTTTTGCCACAATGATTTGAATTAATTCAGTAATTATACTTTCCTTTTTTATAGATTTTCTTTATTTTTGTCTCGACATTTTCACAATCGTTTGCTGTGGTTTGTTGTAATGGGGAAAGGGATGAACAGCTGACATAAGTGGTTATTGTTTTCATCTACACAATACCGGCGGGTCTTTGATGGATTGATCTAGTAAATCAGAAGGGCAATAAAATGGGTCATTTAGGGGTGCAGTTATGACACTTCCGCAAAACTGAAGCTTTTTTTTTTTTTTTGGCTTCACCCCGTCTGACATTCAATCAGATATTTCTGATCTGGAAGTTGTTTCCGATGATTGTTCTTCTTCCGACAACGATGTTTTCTCTATAGGAGCTTGGAATAATGAGTTTCAACAACCAAGGGTAAGTAAACAAAGAACTAAATCGTTCTTGAGAATACGGGAAAATACGCAAACATGTGTTTACATTCGACTTTTTTTGGGTTGACAATTTTCTATTGCCGAAATGGAACTGGAAAAGGAAATGGTTAGAAATGAAAACGTAAGGACATTAGACATTCAAAATATTTATATGGGATGTTTTTACATTTATTCTCGTGGAATCGACTTTGAATCATGACAGGAAGATGGGTCTTTTCTCCATTAAGTTTTACTAATTTTACTCCTGTATGTCACAGAGTTGACTTTTGAAAACTTCATAGAAATTAAGACATATTTCCTTTACGGAGTATCTGGTTTTAAAAAATTCAACTTGAAATTGCTGTTGTTATATTCTGGAGTAATTTCACTTGTTTTTTTTTTTGCAATAAAAATATTTGAAATGGTAGACATGAGCAAAATACATTCATCATTTTCAAGAAAAAATTAAAAATAAAATTGCCCTGCTTTCGTCTCCTGTTTTGCTTCAGTTCTCTTCATGCTGAAATAGGGTATTTTACACCACTGTAAAGGTAATTTAATTTCCCACAATGTTTATACTGACATATAATATATATATAATATTTTATACAGATAGTTGGGTTTAATTAGGACAGGTGTCAAATTCTTATGATTTTCCCAATACCCTGTATGGAGATAGTGTACAGGCTTTTATCAGTAGTTTATTGACTATTGGTTTATCAGATAGATGCCTATATATGGAGATAATATAGGTAAATGGGCAGTTTGGCTATCCAGTAAAGGGTTAAGACAAACATTCTGACCAAATTTCAAACTGCTGAAGCAAAAATTGCGGCCTCTGGAGTGTTAACAAGATTTTTCTTCAATTTGACCTAGTGACCTAGTTTTTGACCCGGCATAACCCATATTCGAACTTGGCCTAGATATTTTTAAGACAAACATTCTGACAAAAGTTCAAACTGCTGAAGCTGATTTTCCTTCAATTTGACCTAGTGACCTACTTTTTGACCTGACGTGACCCATGTTAAAACTTGACCTACATATCATCAAGACAAACATTCTGATAAAGTTTCAACATGCTCAAGTTGAAAATGTGGCCTCCAGAGTGTTAACAAGATTTCCCTTCAATTCGACCTAGTGACCTAGTTTTTGACCTCATATGGCCCAGTTTCGAACTTGTCCAAGATTTTATGGAGATGAACGTTCTGATAAACTTTCATGAAGATTGGATGCAAAATGTAGCCCGTAGAGTGTTAACAAGCTCAAATGTTGACGACGCACGACGGACGGATGACCGACAAAATGTGATCCCAATAGCTCACCTTGCACTTCGTGCACAGGTGAGCTAAAAATGCAGTATCCAGAGTGTTAACAAGATTACCCTTCAATTTGGCCTAGTGACCTCGTTTTTATGGCATGACCCATATTTGAACTTGGCCTAGATATCATTTAGACGAACACTCTGACCAAATTTCAAGCTGCTGAAGCAAAAGATGCGGCATCAAAAGTGTTAACAAGATTTTCCTTCAATTTAGCCTAGTGACCTATTTTCTGACCCAATATGACCCATATTTGATCTTGACCTAGATATCTTTAACCCTTTCCCTCATACAGCAATTCTGCAGCAGACGACTTTGAACATATTTTGCCAAAAAATAGAAAATCTCTATAATTGAATGGATAACCTATGACTTAAAGTGGAAAACATTGTGGCAAAAGGAGAAATTGCACGTTTTTGACCCAGCATGACCCATATTCGAACTTGGCCTAGATATCATTCGGCTCAACATTCTGACCAAATTTCAAGCTGCTGAAGCAAAACATGCGGCTTCTACAGAGGTAACAAGATTTTCCCTCAATTTGGCCTAGTGACCTATTTTCTGACCCAATATGACCCATATTTGATCTTGACCTAGATATCTTTAACCCTTTCCCTCATACAGCAATTCTGCAGCAGACGACTTTGAACATATTTTGCCAAAAAATAGAAAATCTCTATAATTGAATGGATAACCTATGACTTAAAGTGGAAAACATTGTGGCAAAAGGAGAAATTGCACGTTTTGTGCAATTTCTTCTTTTGTCACTATGTTTTCAAATAGCCGTCTGCTGCAGAGGCGTCAGAAAGCGTCTATATGAGGGAAAGGGTTAAGACAAACATTCTGACAAAATTTCAGACTGCTGAAGCAAAGATTCAAGTGTTTAGAGCCCAATTCTTAGAAGGAGACACGAAATTAAGCCAATTAAGTAAATTGTTGCCTAGATGTTTTCAGTCATCTGTTGTAGATCTGCTGTATGTGGGAGAGGGTTCACAATTTCATTAGTATTAATTACTCTGTGACTATCCTCCTATCCAATAGTTCCAATTGTCTTACACTCCAAGTTATCATATCAAATAGCTTTCTTGTTTCTTTTGTGTTTTTGCTTGCCATCAAATATTTAATAAACAACTAATTTGGTTTAACTCCTCTGCTTTTAAAATGTCTGAAAAATGCTTCTAAAACAATTAAATATAGAAGTTTTTAAAGGGAGACTTAAATCTTGTATCTAACTGTTTCCTAAATGTGCCATTTTTATAGTCGTCTACTTTGAAGATTCACGATTTCAAGATTTTATTCACAAAAGACAAAATGTCAATCTTGAACATACAAACACACAAATATATATGTACATAACATGCAATTTCTCCTTTTGTCACAATGTTTTCCACTTTTAGTCATAGGTTATCCATTCAATTATAGAGATTTTCCATTATTTGACAAAATATGTTCAAAGTCCTCTGCTGCAGAATTGTCATATGAGGGAAAGGGTTAATGGTAGATATTAAATGAGGTGACAACGTTTATCTAGATTGCTAAGTGCAATTGTATAATTCCATTTGATATATCATAGGATGTTTTTCAGGCGTTTGTTTCTACAGACATCTTTTGAAACATTGTGGCAAAAGAAGAAACATGACCAACTTTGAATATGGTTTTGATATGTAAGAGATTTATTATTGTTGAGAAGCCTTTTCTCAAAATGTTTTCCAGAGGCATCAAAATTTGTCTGAATGAGGGAAAGAGTAAACCCATTCCCACATAGACTATGATAGTTAGAACAAATCTGCAGCAACTTGGAAAAAACTCGTCAAAACCATGGAAAATATCTATAAATGAAAGCATAATTATCGAATTTGAGTTGAAAATATTGTAAGAAAAGAAGAAATTGCTCCATATGAGCAATTTTCTCTCGTCCTTCTGGTACAATGTTTTCAATTTTTTTTTGCTGCAGATGCTTCAAAATGGATTTTGAAGTTAAAAAGTAATAAACTTACCTGAATACAGGTGGTGGTGTATATGCATCTTGCTGTACATTTGACCAGTGAGCTGCTAGAATGTGACGCCTTAAGTGATCAGACCTCTTATAATCTTTGTAGCATTCATTGTGAGTACAAATATACGGTTTCTGAAATAAGAACAATAAATATCCATGCTTTTATTGCCTTTTTTGAATGACTAGTCTATTAGTGTAACTGGAATGATTGATTGATTGGGGTTTAACGCAGTTTTCAACATTTTCTCAGTTATATCACGGCGGCCAGTTCACCTACTCATGCATTTCCTGGTTTTCTCGCACCAGTACTCCACACAACAATCTTCCCAAGCAACTGGCTGCTTTTCCACATAGACTTAGCCCATTGGTGGAAGACGAATGACGCATGTCGTATTGACTTCTGTCAATCGTCGGAAAGAAAGTTGGCCAAGCCGGGATTCGAACTCACAACCCCTGGATTGACAGCCTGCGTCGCTACCGGGGCTCGGCTAGTGTAACTGGAACGGGTTATAGGTATAGATATCACTTCTACGGCCTTGTCATAGAAGCCAGCTTTTATAGCGACGTTGGTAATGGTTGAACTTTTTATAAAGTTAAGCAATGTTCATCGCGGTTAGTACCTGGATGGGTGACCCGCGGTGGCTTTAGGCCGGTACATGTTACAAATGGTGGCAGCGGTGGGATTAATACTATAATAGTGTGCATGCCTTAAAAAAAATTGCATTCCGCAATAATATTGTCATTATGATCAACAATGTTAGCTTGATGAAACTTTTTAGCAAATTGATCCGGCTCTTATCCTACAACATAAATATCAATGGCTTCATGTTGTTACAAAGCTCCCTTAACACTGAATGGTTGAATAAATTATGTAGAAATATAGCAGACAAAGGTAATACAAAAATGATTTTATGTTGTATGGATATATTTTAGCAACTGAGAACTTGAACTTTAACCCATGTCTTTAAAATTGGAAATCATCCAAGTCACAGGTGCCTTAATTTCTACCCACATACAAAAGTGCTAGTTATGACATTCTTTCACACCGACGTTTTAAAGCAATTCGGACATTAAGTTACCTACATGTATGATAAGAAGTCTAATAATCTAATTTCTATTAAAATATTCTTGCAAAATTTTCAATTTAATTCACATTTAATTATCTTAAAAAAGGTCATTGCAGATGTATGGAATTGATATTATCAGGTTATTTTTTCCGGCATCAAGTATTGAAAAGTTTTCGACCCTCCAACCTTTTTTCAAAATATGATTCTAGCTTGAATCCATGATTCCTATATATACCATCGTGCTTTTTCTTTCCTTAAGCATCAGTATTCTACACATGATTTTAACGTCAACTCAAATTTGAAGTAAATTCCCATGTTTTTATTAATGTCATTCCCATAAATTTCCACTTTTCAAATTTAAAAAAATCAAGCGTACCCGTAGAAAAGGGTGCTGGTAGACAGTCACATGATCATACAGTCAAGTAACCCTTATCATAACCAATAGCGAATTACTTTAATGTTCAAGACATGCTAACTTATTTATTAGACAAAATTATTGTGTATAAATTGGCAGGTAAGTAGTGTTGGGCCGATGATCGATTATAATCGAAAGTTGATCGGATATGCATCTCATTGGCGATAATCGATTGTATTTTATCACAATCGATTAAAGATCGGTTCACCTTTTTTGCTTCATTTACACTTCTGCAAGGGAGATTACTCTCACAGTAATGTTTGAAAACTCATGATTTGTGGGCTTATAGGTAAATACAACAACTTAAGATGAAAACAAAGGATTTTGTTGGCAATAAAATGATACCACCTATTCAAGACAATTAAGCTTGTATGTTTTTCATCAAACATAAATAGTAAGAAGCATTCAGAACATTGAGGCTTACAAGTTAAATACAGTACTGTATGAACCGATTATATAATCGATGTCTAATCGATTGAGACAAAGCGATTGTAACTGATGATCGATTGTAAAAATGGAACCGATGGCCCAACACTACAGGTAAGTACTTTATGGTATTATTTAAATACACAATAAAAAGGATGCTTGTCGGACTTCGAATTCATCCATATCATCTGAACGTCTGATGGAAGTGTTTACTTGACCCAGTTATTTCTACCTTGTTTTGAAGAGAACATGTGTTTTTCGAGGCAACAGCTAGCGATCTTATTTATGTTAGTTATTTATTTTGACATTTTATGAAAGACAAATACATACACCTATTGAAATGTAACCAATCATTCTCATTTGTCTTTGCATGTTTACACTGAAGCAATAATAGAATAGCTAGGTAAGTTACCATTAGCGGATCGCCACTTTGTTTCCATGACTGAGTCTGAAGGGTTTTCTCATAATGTTATTTTCGACAATTTAGCCATTCCGGAAGATGCTAGTGATTAAATCGGAAATCTATCAATACAAATCTGCAGTTAGATAAATGATAACTTGTACAATAACAGCAGAACTTCGAGTGGCAGAAGTTTTGACAGCTAAAATGTTGCTTAAGATGACCCCCCTGATATCAGAAAGTCATGTGATCCCCTATTGCTACAATTCATCCGTTAATGCATCAATAACTCGAACTGGTAAACAACGGTCTGTACAGCTGTTTCTGCACTAAAACTGAAAAAGTGTTTGTCAATTTAAAGGAAAATTATTTTACTTGTAGATTATAAACAAACAAGTTCCGAAACATTGACCGTTTCTTTTATGCACTACGTTGTTTCGTTACTGATCCGTTAAGGGTTAGTTGACTGTACATTCATGTGTAAACTGGACTCCGTAATATGACTGAAACATTGTTGAAAACGGAATAAAACTCCAATAAATAAATAGATTATTCACTGCAGAAAAGAAAAATTATTTTATTGATATAAGCGACGTGAACCAATTTTAAAATAAGGCTGGATATCATAGGAAAATAGAGACTACACTTTGTACTGGTGTGTTGCGTAAAACAAGTTAACAACAGTGTTTCGAGTTGGAAAGTGTTTACGAAAATCTTTAATTATTTTTTAAATGAAAGATCAGGTATATATATCTCATAGTTTATATTTGATGTTGGGATACAGTGGTGCAAACTAGTAAATGGACGTTTCGTACGGACTGTCAAAGGTTACACTTTTGACTGGGTTGTACAGACACTCGTGACGGAAAGTATGTATTGGCGACTTGAATGTACCTGTCCTGTGTGAGAACGGACATGACTGTTAAGCCGACTGATTTTCTGGAAAGTTTTACCACACTTTTCAAATGTACACACATGGGTCCCTTTTCTCGCCATTGGATGAACAAGGTATGTATGATTTTTAAAAAATCAAGGTTGTGAATCAAATCAAACACTTGGAACATGTTGTACAAAATCAAAAAGTATTATTATTAACCATCTTATATTCATATTACATCTTATACATAATATGGAACTGCTGGATTACAAAGTCACAATATATATTGTTGAATTTAAAGTTTAGGACAAGGTCAGAATACAATTATGAATATTTAGGAAATAGATAATTCATTTTTAACAATGTTTTCATTTAGGTGTTTATTTTCAGACATGTGATTTTTCTATTCAAATAGGCCAAATGATTAATCATTCAAAAGCAAATTATATTTCCATTTGTATACAACCAGGGACGAAGATAAGAGGGATAAGTAAATCTATTGTCCGTATTGTCTAGCTTGTCCCAGAGCCTGTGCGGACAAGTGACATTGTGTAGGGATTTACTATATAACTATAATACGAACAAGTGCAAAATAGCATTTTGAAAAAAACGGACAAGTAAGTCAAAATCATATTTCGCCACCCCTGCTGACTAACCTAATTGCATATTAAAATATCACTCCTCCAAATATGTGTAGAAAGTAAAACTCAAAAACTGTTGAAGATATAACAATAACAAAGATATTTTCTGAAAGTTTAAACATTCTCCTATTGGAGTAGATAAACATATTTGAACGATACAACTTAGAAGTTTACAATTAATAAAGATTAGTTACGTTATTCAATAATGCCAAAGAGCTAAATGATTAATAATTCAAAACTAAATGCGTACAACTTAGTGGTTTAATATATTACTGTAGGTCTCTGGTATTATGCAAGAAAGAAAGCATTCCGCTAATATGGTATATAATCGGGCTGGACCAAAACTATTTTTCCATATATTCTATTTTTAGTATCAGACAATGTCAAACACTGCGTGACATCGTGTCCTTCAAACTTTTGTAAACCAGTCTTATCATCTAGACGCTTACATATATTGCAACAACTACAAAATAAAGCGTTTATAATATTGAGATTTAAGAACAATCGATAACCAGTCTCACGAGCTATTTATAGAACCTTTTGGAATTTCCCTTTTGGCGAGGTGTTTTGAGGTACTTTGCATGGCAGATAGAACGCGCAATGATATTTATTATCTGCCCAAACATGAAGAAAGATAATATTTACATATTTTAACTCTATGTAGATATTATCTCGATAAATCTCAAATCAAAGTATCAATCCGGTACCAAAGTATATATAGTACTGACATGATTAGTATTAATCGTGTCTCTGCATCACTGATGGAACTATATATTTGGCGGTTTAACGGATGTAGGTTAATTGGTTTGCAGTATTGTATAACAAGTCAACGGGCTGTTCAAAACTGACTATGTCAAATTTTTCGTTGTTGATGTTTCTGTTAGCATTGTGGTGATTGTCAACCCAATCGCCACAAAACAGACTCTTCAAGCAGTTTAAAGAAAACGAACCATGTGGAAAAATGCAAATATAGTTTAAACCCAGTGAAAAAAAATGACACGACCAAGACCGAATCAGGGAATCGAAGATACGATACGAGAAACCAATCGCTCTTAACATAAAAGACTTCTTGAAAACTAAGATAAAAGACAAAATCCAATCTTTAACTGATAAACAAGGTGATATCCATACAGACAACAATGAAAAATCAGAACTCCTCCATACGTTCTTTGAAAGGGTTTTTCCGAAGAGTCGGATGAAATACCAACGTTTGACGATAGAACCGCAAATATTATATCAGAAAATGTAACCTTTACTGAAACCTAAATTTTAACAAGAATTACGCGTAATCAAATGTCTTGCTGTCCCGCACTTTGATATCAATGCAAGTGTAAAAGACAAATAGTAAAATAACAAAACTTTAACGTTGAGCTAAACACAATTGTAAAAATGACAAATGACCAAAAATACCTTAAGTACACAAAATTCATAAAAAAAAGTATAAAAGACAAATAGTAAAATAACAAAACTTTAACGTTGAGCTAAACACAATTGTAATCAAAGCGCTGAAGGCACTGCATTTGTTTGGGTACATAAAACTGTTCAAACATTTGCCTTTGCATAGATGTGTGATTTATAAACTATGCATTGTTTATAAATATTACAACTTCGGGTAAAAGAATAAATGACGCATCCGTTAAAATTAAATGACATTTTAGTTGTCTATAAAAATAAATCATGAGACATACATGTGAATATTATATTTAATTTCCAAGTTTCAAAAGACATGTAAAACAAATGGATAACCATTATGGCCCCGACTCACTCATCTAAGTATTTACCGATTTTTGTTACAAAAAAAATCACAATTGACCAAGGGTTTTCTAAAATCTTACTCAAAAGCTTCCTGCTTAACAAGAGATTTTTCAAGTTTTCACTATAGCCATATAAGGCCAAATAGCCCTGCCCCCTGGCGGCCATGTTTTTCGACCAATCAACATGGCTTGGAGGAATCTGATAGATGGTCTCCCAATGAACATTTCTACAAAAAGAATTGAAAATTGGCCAAAAACTTTCGGAGGAGAAGATTTTTCAAGTTTTTACTATAGCCATATTAGGCAAAAAAGCCCCGACCGCTGGCGGCCATGTTTTTCGACCAATAAACTTGGCTGGAAGGAATCTGATAGAAGGTCACCCTAGGAACATTTCTACAAAATTATTTGAAAATCGGCCTGACACTTTTGGAGGAGAAGATTTTTTGGAGTTTACACTATAGCCATATAAGACAAAAAAGCCCCGCTCCCTGGCGGCCAAGCTACAAACACTTCTTTAAAATAATTTGAAAATCTGCCAACCAGTTTGGTAGAAGAAGAATTTTTAAAGTTTTTTTATTTTCGTTGCCATGGAAACCATAATTCTGCATAAATCACAAACATTTGAAGGAATTCTGGTGAGGTCAATGAGAGGATGCTTTCTGTGAAGTTTCATCCCAATTGACCCACTCGTTACTGAGGAGAAGATGTTGACGGACGACAGACGTCGGACAAAAGGAGATCACAATAACTAACTTTTAGCACTTCGTGCTCAGGTGAGCTAAAAAAGAAACATCTATCCAAATAAAAGAGTAATTGAAATCATGTAGAAAATATTGTGGAAAAAGACAGTACTAATATTTATATGAGCACTTTAAAAGAAACATGCTTCAGACTTCAGAGGCTTTTGAATTCATTTGCATTATAAAAGGATTAAATGCTCCAGAGAAAACCAATACCTGTGCCGTCCGAATTTTACTCTACAGTATACACCTAAGCTGGCCGCTGTTTCCTTTAAAGGGTGTTTAAGCTTGCCAAATCAATTAAGGATGCGTGACCATAAACTGTTAATTACCATTGTGTACGAGTGTCATTCCAAACAAATTATAAATGTAACCCCTATTCCCAATAAACCTATCATATACATGTATGTATTTGTAACTTTCCGGGATGTGTCGATACCGTCATGGTACAATGTGATATATGCACAAATTGGTTTCACAAATCTTGTGTTAGCACCTGTGGATATTTCGACAACAGATGCGGACTTTAATTGTAACTTTTGTTAATTATTTGGCTATTATAATGATAAGATATGTGATTAAATTGGCAACATTTAAGTTTTTTACTTATAACAGCCTTCAAATACAAATTTGGTTTATACGACGGTAAAGAAAGGTTATTGGAATTAAGAAATTGTTTAAATAAGCAAATTTTCCTTTTCCCACAATGTTTTCAATATATGTTGCTTTTTACTGTTTACACAGCAAGAAAAAAACATTTAACTTATTTGTTATAGATTAGTATTATAGTTGTATATATATATAATTACTAGAAATAAATTAAGATTAAAAGTGTTGTATATATATATGTACTTATTGTTTATTTGTTATTTAAATTGTTCTGCCCCTTCCAAGTACCCTACAGAATAGAATGTTGCATGGATCATTTGCCTCGTAGTATGGCACATGGAAAACTGTTGAAAGTTACAAAGTAGAAAATGAAGAGGCCCAACAATAACTAGAACTCATGACCCTTCAATCGAGTGTAATGCTACGTTTACACTTAGACCACGATGTCCACGATGTCCACGATGCAAAAAAATCGTGGAGCTCGACGATTTATTGTTTCAGTTTTTCTGTTTCTACGTTTTGCTACGCTTTCCTGCGCTCTAAGTACGTTTTGTTACGATCTGTTACGTTTTGTTACGATTCTGGTCAAGATCTGCCACAATTTTCATTACGTTCTCTTAAGTTCTGTTACGATCATCACGATATGCTATCACGTTCTGTCACGTTCTGTTACGTTCTGTTAAGATCTCTCACGATAATGCCGTTCTGTTAAGATCTCCTGCGATTTATGGCCTCGATTTGAGCAAACTCTCCACGATAGCAGCACGATTGGGTATAAAAGGGAGTAATTAGGAGTTACCCCCTCTCATTCTCTCTAAAGATAATACCAAAGGCAAAATATGAATCCACGAGATGAAGAAGACGTTGAATTGGTATTTCTAATTTATGCATACAAAGTCTGCTTGTCTTTTTTCATAAATGGAGGGGTAAGCCTTCAAAAATTCGTCACTGTAGGAGGTTGATGTCCTTTGCATTCTTGCCTTCTTGGTGATTGGAAGATCCGGAAAATCTTCCTCAGGGGGCTGGGATGGTGATTTTTCCGCTGCCTACACATGGACCTCTGCTATGACTTCTTCAGATGTTGATGGAAGAGGTGTAGCATCCTGGCATCTCTTTACAGTGGCCTTCCTCCCTCTTTTAGCTGCTGGCATATTTAAAATCTAACAACAGTTATAGACGTTTCTAAAAAATATAGGTGTTTTCTTGTTGAGTCTGGCAAACGTAATGAAGCTTGCAGAGCGTGGATAAACATCGTGGGAACCGCGCGGGAATTTATCAAAGCGTGCCATACCGTGTCAGAGCGTACCAGAGCGTGAATGCCTATCGGGATATTCGTAGCAAAACGTGCCACAGCGTGATGTCATTACTTTTGCTATTAAATATATCTTGATAAATCGTAGTAGAGCGTGATGGAGCGTGATAGAAACGTGGTGGCATCGTAGTGAACCTTGAAGGAATCGTGTTCCAAGTGCATCAAGATCCTCTACGATGGCGCAGCAAGTTCTGTTACGCTCCGTTAAGGTCTGTCACGGTCTACTACGCTCTACTACGATTCCCACTTTCTATCACGCTCTCTCAAGATTTGTCGTCAAATCGGCATAATCGTGGCAAGATTTTTGACAGTCAAAAATTTTGTCACGATCCTCACGGTCATTACGATTCCACCACGTTCCCTCACGATCACTGCAATGCTGGGTTTACACTAGGCCACGATGTCTACGATCTCCACGATTCGAGAGAATCGTGATGAGCGTGGGGGCTCGTGGGGTAGAATCGCAGTGATATAAAGAGGAAAGTCGTTAAAACACTTTACAAAGAGATTCCATTTCAGCATGATCTCGATTTTTGGTTTAATCTATATCACTGATAAAAGCAATCAAACACATCACATCAGTCGAACCTCGTTAAACCGGACGCCGTTAATCCGGAAAATTCGCGATCCGGACAAAAAATTCAGGGAACGGATTTTTTATGCTTAATTATTCTCCGTTAATACGGAAATTCGCGTTCTGGAACCGGACAAAAAAAATCGGGAACGGACTGACCATTTACACATATAATCCATTTCGTTAGTCCGGAAGTCCAAACAGTAATTTACATGACTGTACAGCATACAGAAAACATAGACAATACAATACAATACAAATTCCTTTATATAGTATATATGTTTTTACTCAATTAGTCTGTGTCATTGTTTTCTGTAGTGTCCGTTTGTCCTAAAAGGTGTTAAAGCTGTATACAATGTAATAGCCTAAGGCTGTTCAATAATCTGCAAGCGTGTGTCATTGTTTACTTTGATTAAAATAGCAGCCAAATTGTCAAACAGATCTAAACTGATTTTGAGACTAAAATTTCGATATTTTGACCCAGAGACAAGTGTAGATCTGACAAAAATAATAAGTTGTTCAATGTTTTTATATTTTGACGTTCATTTTTTCAAAAACGTACATGTTTACGTACTGGTTATCTATGTGTTGTAAATATCATGATAAAGCTTTGCTTACGACAAACAGTATCTAGAGGTAAATGGTAAATACAATATCGCTGACAGTTTGCAAAGCTATTTTGAATGAATTTCCCTTAATTATAATCATGTATCCGCGCAATATCTGGGGGAAATATTGGGTCCCATTCTTTGACTCCTAGTGTTATGCTAAGACGAAAATTTGGCGTAGGCAAAATAAGAAATCGTTAATCCGAAAGATTCGCAATCCGAACTTTTTTCTCTGGGAACCAAAGTGTCCGGATTATCGAGGTCCGACTATATATATTTACAAAGAAAACCCCGGATATGACCATATGTAACAAATTATACACAGTTGCCCATCTTTAATTAAACATTTTTTACAACAATTCATAGCGTCCGCAGATTTGCTCTATATTCTTTTGCGTCGGCGTTTTCCCTCTATATTGCATTTGTCCGCATTTTCCCTCTATAATGTATTTGTCCGCAGATCGCGTCCGCACTTTAGACCCACCCCCATACCGTTGTATTTATAAATAGAATTCGACGATCACGATTTCTCTGCAAATGTGTTACTCTCATTTTAAATGCATTTTATGACGCACATATTTGATTTTTAAATTCTTTATACTATATTTATATGGCCGACAAGGCACAAAGAAAATATTTTCAATTCTGTTTTTATCTACATTTTCAATGCGTGATTGAAAATTCAAATACCGAATCTGGAGCTTAAATCGGAAATAGTTCTCCCTGTAGCAGTTCACTCATTGAGATTTATAAATCTCTCCGCGTTCATGTTTTAAAATACAATGTTTCATTTTATTTCGTAATTCTCTTTGAATATAAGAACCACATAAGAAAACAAAGACGATATAAATATATCATTATTTCAAAAATCGTGATACATTTGAAAAGTAAGAGCAAGTATTGAGTACTACTTTCACGCGTATGAAATTCATGGACTTTTACATAAGACGAACGGCTTCAGAATTGCAGCTACTAAATTTGTTTGTTCCAAACAAATAAAAATGACAAATGACCAAAAATACCTAAAGTACACAAAATTCATAAAAAAAAGTATCCAAATGAATGATCACAAAAAGAATTTGACATTTTGATAAACATTATTCATTAAATGTGTGTGCACAATTTGTAGTCAATCTAACAAAAAATGAAGAATGTATGTTTGATTCTCAAAATCCACCAAAATCCACCAAAATTATCTTTTTACTACAAAAATAGGTATCACTCATTAGCTACAACATACAATGTCATGACAAGTATAAGATATAATTATAATGACTAAAGCTTGAAAACCCTAGCACTTGTACTTTTAAAGGAAACTTAAAAAAAAATTGAGCTAAACACACAGTACACAAAAATACAGAATATTAAAAAATCAATCCATTAGTGAATCTAACAATCTAACAAAAAATGAAGAAGATATGTCCAATTATCAAAATCTACAAAAAATGTTTTTTACCCCCCAAAAAAGGTCACACTCAGCATCTTCAGCATACAATGTGAAGAAGTATTCCAAATATGAAAACCCTAATACCAGTTCTTATTGAGAAAAAGTAAAAAACCCGAAACTTTAACGTTGAGATAAACGCAAAGTTCAAAAATACAAGAAATTAAAAAAAATACAAATGTTTGACCCAAAAGGGTATTAGATGTAATTATATTCCAATTATGAAAGCCCTAGTACCAGTACTTATTGAGAAAAATAAAAAAAAATAAACTTTAACGCAAAGTTCAAAAATACAAGAAATTAATAAAAATGAAAAAAATCTCGTTTGATGTGTTGTACTTTATTTATGAAATGTGTGTGCACAATTTGAAATTAATCTAACAAAAAATGAAGAAGCTATTTCAGCATGCAATGTGAGAGAAGGGTACTAGGTGTAACTTTATTCCAAATATGAAAGCCCTAGTACCAGTACTTATTGAGACAAATTAAAAAAAAAAACTTTAACGTTGAGCTAAACGCAAAGGTAAAACTATAAGAAATTAAAATAAGAAAAATCCAAATGTTTGACACAAAAACCCGTTTGATATGTTGAAATACTTGATATATGAAATATGTGTGCACAATTTGAAATCAATCTAACAAAAAATAGGAAGCTATGACCAAATCTCAAAACCCACAAAAAATACCAAAGTCATGTTTTTTACCCCAAAAAGAAGGTCACACTCAGCTTTTTCAACATACAATGTGAAGAAGGGTATTAGATGTAAATATATTCCAAATACGAAAGCCCTAGTAACAGTAGTTATTGAGAAGAAAATAAAAAAACGAAGCCAGAAAAGTCTCGATTTCGCAACTTCGTCGCAGCGAGACAAAAATAATAATACAAATAAAAGAATCTAAATCTCCACGATATGACTCGATACATCCAAAAGTTATCAAAGAAACAGCTTTACAAATATCCAAACTGCTAACAACCTTATTCAACAAGTTGATGTCAGATTCCATTGTACTCTATGAATGGTAACTAGCAAATATAATGCCCATTCATGAAACAGGACCTAAGTATTTGATATCTAAATGCAGACTGTAAGCCTAACTTCAAACATAGGGAAGATAATTGAAACAGAAATGAGAGATGTAATCATGAATCACTTGGAGTCAAATCAACTGTTTAAAAACCATACACATGGTTTCATTAGTGGCAGATTGTGTTAAACTCGAACTTTTAAAAGTTTTAGAATATTGGACATGCAGCTTATATGAATAGAATAACATGGACATCATATACTTAGACTTCCCGAAGGCATTGGATACCGTGACACACAAAAGGTTATTAGAACAACTTAAAGGATAGGGCATAGGCGGAAGTCTTCTCAAGTGAATAGAAAATTTCCTAAATGAACGAAAACAAAGCGTAGTCTTAAATAACAAACGTTCAATGTGGGCGCTTGTAATTAGTGGTATACCATAGTGGCAGTGTCTAAGTACATTAGTTTGGTCTACTATCTCTATTAACGACCTCCCAGCTGTGGTAAGCAACATAGCTAAATTGTTTGCCGACGATAATCTACTCTTAAAATAAATGTAAAAATTACACTTATTTCATGGACGGAAAGGTGATATAAAAAATTACTGAAGAAAAGGACCTAGGTATCATAGTTTACAATAAACTAAAATTCAATCAAGACATATAAGTACGAAAGAAAAAAAGAAAACCAAATGCTTGGTATCATTAAACGATCGTTTACTCAGTTTGGTCGGTAATAAACAAAAAGGAAGAAATACTACTAGAACAATCTACAAACCTAGTAAATTTCACTTAAAACAAACAATACCCAGAAAGACTCGACGAACTTGGACTAACAACCCTACAATACAGAAGATTAAGAGCTGATATGGTGGAAACATAACATTCTAAGCAATATTGACAAGGTCAGCATTCACAAGTTATTCCAGTTTCATCATACTAATACCAGAGGTCACAAATAGAAACTGTACACTAAACAAAACTTATATTAACTATGCAGGTATATATTTGACCGTACTTTGGTCAATATTTGTCTCACCGTGCCGAAAACTTCAAGACATATTGAAGAGATATATGTCATCCTAATGTATTCATTACAAGTTAAACATACACATATAGAACACAAACAACAAAATAAATGTGAAAGTTCGTCGAAACAGAATATCACGTGGTTCGGAAAAGAGGCTAATAGCACTTGTGTCTACCCTGACTGTTAATAATCCGTGCATTTGTTGTTTTTGTCAATTCATGATTGTACGCGCCGTTCAATCTGACCAATTAATCATAATTAAAACTACCTAAATAGCCAATTCTCAAAATGTCGTGGTAAAGAGTTAATGAGTAAAAAAGTTGTACTCAATCAAAGTGTATACAGTTATACGTTGTAGAACAAACATTAGAAAATACTTCTTTTACTAAAGTGTCATAGATCCATGGAACAATCTGCCCGAAGACGTCATTAATGCAAATAGATGAAATAATTTTTACAAATTTGTTAAATAAGTGCTGGAAATTTCAGGATTTTTCAAATTTGTGCCATATTATCGGGGATCGGAAGCGGCATATCTAAAACACATCCGAGAGGCTAAAGCCTAATATGGTTTTGACAACAATTTTAAGGTAAGAAGGTTAATTTTAACAGGTTTATTAGGGATTATTTGGTGTCCTTTGACCATAATTCGCATTCAAGAGGTGGAATCGAGATTGCTAACTTTCCCTGATCACGTGTAAATATATATATTGGAAATAATCAGAGAACTAGAATGACATGTTATTTTAAGTCTCCGAAATTATAAACAAATGCTTCAACAAATAGAAGAAAATCTACTTATTTCGCGTAAAACTTTTAGAAAACCTCAAATTCAGCTCCCACGTCACCAATATGACCAATATGACAAACAAGGGGGACCATGATTTAATATAAATGAAGAAATCATTGATATGTTGTTAGCCATGTTTTTCAATGAATCGGAATAATTTGAACAAATTGGTAGAGGGTCACCAAAGGTACATGTGTGCTAATTTATTTTCTAATATGCACAGCGTTTTTGTACCAGAGGATTTTTTAAGTTTTCACAATATATACATATAAGGAAAACAAGGCCCCGTCCGCTAGCGGCCATGTTTTTCAACGGATCGGAACGATCTGGTAGAGGGTCATCCAAGGAACATTTGTGTCAAATCATTTTGTAATCGGGCCAGTACTTTTGGACAAGGAGATTGATTATGTGTTTGCTATATATGCATATAATCAAATGTTTTTCAATCGATCGGAATAATTTTGAACAATATTGGTCGAGATTCCCCAAAGGAACATCTGTAATAAAGCAGCAACATTCATAATACATTCACATTGTTTATTATAGAGAAGTAGCGTGTCACAAACCCCGGCCAAAAATGGCTAAAGTGTTACAAAATCACAAGGTTTAAATACTAGCCCCAAGAGGAAGTCGGTCAATTAATTATTGGTCAAATCTAATAAAACATACCCATCTATGTACACGTAAACTACGCCTGTCAATATGTACAGTGCAGTAACCGTGTCACAGAGAAAGTTAGTCAATCATAACTTTACACCTATCAATGTTTGTTAATATAAAGAATTCCACCTCGGAATTCGTCCTACAAACTTAGACCTTGTAGTGACGACCACTTCTGAATAAGTACATATACATATCTTTAGAATTGATAAATGGTTATGTTGATAAATAACAAGTTTATCAAACATGTATATATATATAGTACTTGAAATGTTAAATGACGCAACAGTTGTCATTCACCAATATTTAAGTAAATTGAATATTTGCCATTTTATTTTTTTAAATGAACACCGTGTTAACATAGTAAATTGTACTGAATAAGTAAGAAATGGTAATGTAGAAATGTACGTGAAATAATCAATAACAATATGATAACAATGTGAATATTTCTCCAAACAGTACGACGACGACGATTAATATCGATCCAACAGTCTTGCATTTCTTAGCACTTCGTAGTATCCAGAGTAATTTGAACTCCTTTTGAAATATAATTATTCACGGCGAGTCGTCAGTATAAGTAGCAGCATCACTAGTCGTATTAGTAGAAGAAGTAGTAGTATCAGTAGTAGTAGTAGTAGTAGTAGTAGTAGTAGTAGTAGTAGTAGTAGTAGTAGTAGTAGTAGTAGTAGTAGTAGTAGTAGTTGTAGTATAATCCGTTTATGACTAAGTAACATGTTTAGAAATAGTTGATTGAAGTGTTGTTATTCATTCCGTTGATTAGTAGTAATAACAGTCTCATAGGTAGTATCAAGGTATTAATATCCTAATAATACTTGAAATTTCATAAGTTCCTTCATTAGATATACTGGCAATTTGTATGTAGTCAGAGGTTTTAATTGTACTGTTTTTGTAAGTCGCACAATAGAGGCTATTCACCGATCATCCTGCATAGAGACATAAGTGTCTTTAAATTTAATGCAGTTTAAATCAAAATATATTCGACAGGAATTTGCAGATAAGAAATCTTTATTTAATGAAGCTGACAGGGACTTGCCATCAAACGTAGACAATTGATCGGGGATGTTCGATTGGTTTGTTTGTTCACTAAGAACTGACATATCGCACTCATTGTGTCCGTCTATACCGTGAATGCGCTCGTAATATAGACGCCTAAGGCGTGCTTGTAACTTACTTGAAACTGTACTTATGTTTGTCAATTACCTTTGTCATTTTAAACTTACGTTTTGGATTTAAATCTTGATTATCGGAACCATTATTATCATCAGAGCTCTCTGAATCAATTTCAGGTGGATTAACATATCTGCAATTTCGAATAGGTCTTGAATTTATAGTTTTGGTGGAAGGGAGAGTGCACTCGTCAATTTCTGCATTTAGAACATTGCATTTGATTATCTGGTTATCTAATTTATTTTTAAGTATTAATTGCTTTGAACCATCAAATTTGACAAGTCTTAGAAGTGCGCTGGAAATTGTTGTAATATAAAGGGTCATTTATATTGAATTCTACTTGTTCGGCTTTTCTATTGGCATATCTGTTAACCAGAAAGTTTATCCATAACTACAATCATATATTTGGAATTCGAAGCTTTGGGAGCAATCGGTCCGATGATATCACATAAAATGTCCGAAAAATGGTAGCTTGGTATTATCTGATTTTATGGTTGTAAGATTAACAGTTTGACAGGCTATATACATGTCTTTACAAATGTGTAAATATCCTTGAAAAGGTTGGGCCAGTAATATGCTTTTCGCACGGAATTAAACATCCTTTTCACACCAGGGTGACATATACTATGATATGAAATTAATACCATTTCTCTTAATTGAGTAGGTACATATATTCTTGAGCAAGGGTAAACATCCTTATCTGACAGGTAATGTAAAATGTCCTGAATCATAACGATTCTCCTATTTTCAGATTTCCTTAAAGAGTTCGTCCGCATTCGTTTTATTAATTTCGTAGACTTATGGTATAGTTTGTGGTGCTTCATATGATTTTGTTAATTCATCGTGATTAATTGCTTGGCTACTAATAACATTAATGGTGGTTACTTTATATTATGTTCAGTAATAATATCAGTGTCTGAATCAAAAGTCGATCCTTATCGATGTACGCGTAAATTACGCCTGTCAATATGTACAGTGCAGTTACCGTGTCACAGAAAAGGTTAGTCAATCATACCTTTACACATCTATGTCAAGTCATTTTTTTAAATCGGTAAGTTTGGACAATTTATTTTTTAAATGTTGGCATTTTCCCCTCTTCTGATGCCGCAGCAACCAAAGTTCTCTTTGAAATTGAACTCTTTGAACAACATAAGGAGGACGACATAATGAACATTCCTGTGTAATTATTCTGAAACCGATCCATTGATTTAGTAGGAGAAGTTGATTTTAGGAAAATGTTAACGAACAGACGGACAGACAACGCCGGACGGTGAGTGATCACAAAAGATCACCTTTCATCACTTTGTGCTAAAAAGTCAACTCAACACGAGGCTTTCTGAAACGGAGCTTTTAAACATTGCCACCAAAGCATGCAGGGAGACCGCATAACTCGCATTAGTAAGATTCACCCTAGAGTACAGGTCACTGGTTAAGGACCCACACCTAAAAATGAATTTTAGAATTCCAACTCCACCCGGGACCAGGGCTGCATCACCAGGTTACTCAAGGATCTTGAATTCGTTCCCCTACAGGACAGAAAAAAATCAGCACACATCGGCTACTTCAGACAATGAACCAAATGTTTTGTAAACGTATTAGTAGTCCCAGATACTACTAACATAGTGACAAGATCAGCATCTATGAAATCAATTTAAAAAAAAGAAAAGAAAAAGTAGAACTGTTTTATTTCAAAACTCATTCTTCCCCAAAACTACTAGGCCTATTGACTGGGGGAAAATCCGACAATTAGCCGTAATGCATCTGGACTACAATTTTTCCCCCACTACGCAAGTGCCGAAAGACCTAGTCTGGATTACCTGCCCCTACCACTATGTAGTATTTGTCATATAGTACGCAGGGAACCAGACTACGAAAGACCCTGCATGCAGTGTATAAATGTAGATCCAGCTAGATGTACAACGAGGAACCAGTTACGTTGATTCATGTGTAATTCTTCATTTTCACTGGTCGCAAAGTCCCCATATTTATTTTTCATGCGATGTAGCACTAGTATTTCATTGAATTCGTATGAAAGATTATAATTTTGTTCACACACATATGTGTAGCAGTTTTAAATTGAAGGAACTTTTTTCTTTTTGGTTCGATTAATATATCGAGAATAAACCAAGAACCCTACTAGTATTTCGGCAACCATTCTATGTCTGGAAACGTCATTCATTTGCGCATGCGTAGCACTCTTTCTTTCGCCGGTCACACCACATGGTTGTAGCAACTCTGTTTAAATATTTTCATACTTGTTGAGAATGGCTGACGAACGCACTTTCATCATGGTGAAACCCGACGGAGTCCAAAGAGGACTCGTTGGTTCAATACTAAAAAGATTTGAAAAGAGAGGATACAAGCTTGTCGCCATGAAGATGACTCAGGTAGGCCTATATCGAGTGACGGGAGTAATGTCAGTACTGTACTCTATTGAAGATACTGTACCCCATTTATGAAGCATTTCACTTCTAAATAAACAAACGTTTTCTTAATGGCATTTATATATATGCAAAACTGTGTGTGCGTTACCTTTAATATTCATGTTTTTAGTATTAATTGTTAACTTTCCAAAATTCAAGTTAATTTCGGCCTACTTTTGCCACATCATCAAATCATTTATACTTTCGGTTTCTCGTTTTATTATCCGTCATTTATTGGTCAACAGGAAGTCTAAACAATCTGTTCAAAATTTCCATAGCATTTATCCAGAGGTATAGAAATGAATTTAAGTAGCAGGGCATATCCGTAAAGTAGGCGGGGGTCTCCCCAAATTAATAGGGGGGGCTGAAGTTACCAGTGTTGCAGCTAGAATTTGAAAAGTAGGGGGGAAAATCCCCCCTCCATTTCAAAATTAGGGGGGAAAATCCCCCCTCCATTTCAAAATTAGGGGGGATTTTTTAAAAACATGGGGGACTTACCATAAGTCAAAAGATTGATCAAAACTGAATTGTTTTATTTCTTTCCTAGAAATAATCAAGTACAACAAGTGAACTTAAAGTTTAACACTAAACAGTTACAGCACTAATTATGAACAACTTATATTAATTTATAATTAACAGTGGTTGCTCACTGAGAATTGAGTGATGCTGGTGTCTGAGTCTGCTTATTATCAGCGATGCATCCTTTCCTTACATTTTTTTTCTAGTTTCAAAGTTGTTGAACAAAGGAAAATAAAATTGCATACCCTTTAAAATCCTTTTCAATTCCAAGTTAATTTATCCAATTTCAAACAAAATGTAGTAATACAGTGTCCGACAAATTTCAGAATTGTTTGGTAGCCCACTGGGCTACCAGATTTGGAAGCTGGTAGCCCGAAATATCGCGGATGCCAATGAGTGTTTTATGATTATTTTTGTTTTCTACTTCTGTACAAACATAATATTAAGAGCACACCATGTACATGATTTAAGGGTAGTGACCAATTCAAATAACATGACTGTGTTGCAAAAGACATGAAGTGCAGCATTCAGTTAAAAAAAAAAATGAAATTTGGAAAAGTGACTTTTTGGTGGAGCTTAACAGATAGGAGAAAATTGGTACTCAAGTTTTTCAAGATTATTTTTCACTAGGTTATTTAAAATATTCTGCATAAAATGTATGTATTTTATCCATATATATACAAAAGATTTAGAAGCTAGTGACAGAAATGTTTAAACTTGAGACCAAAAAAATCAAATGATGTAGATAAACTCTTCAAATTGGAGGTCACCGATTTAGGTCCCTCACCGAAACAGGGCATACGTATCGTCATTTTTTACAAAGAACGACATATTAAATAAGATTCAATTTTATTAACCAAAAGTCAAATTTATCAGGTTCAATGAAGTTATTAACCCTTTCCCTCATATAGACGCTCTCTGACGTCTCTGCAGCAGACAGCTTTTTGAAAACATAGTGACAACAGAAGAAATTGATCAAAACAAGCAATATCTCCTTTTACCACAATGTTTTCCACTTAGTCATAGGTTATCCATTAGATTTTTTTATTTTTTGACAAAATATGTTCAAAGTCGTCTGCTGCAGAATTGTTGTATGAGGGAAAGGATTAAATCATAAAATATTGTCAAAAACAATGACGCGAATAATACCGTAACACATGAAACACGTTAAATTTGTTTCATGTGTTACGGTATTATTCACAACATAGCCGCCATTTTGATAATTGCGCAATGTTATTCATTGTTCCCTTCTGAGAATTTGAAATCTGTAAACAGCGTTGAATGTAAACATTGGGATCCACTCTTGATCGGGGTCGTCGGGTCGTTAACGTCATTGACCCAATTTCTCATTTCTTCCAATGAAATCGCAATTATTAAGTCATATGATTTTTTTTCCCGCCGGTTATGCTAATTAATTTTGGTAAACAAAGCCATGATTGGGCATTTATTATTCATTATAGATTTCATCCCAAAGATTTTCTTTGATATTACGAATACTATGTCGATTATGAAGGTGTTTCATATTTGATTAACGGCAAGATAAGATCTAGAAGTGGTCGTATTGTATTGTCTTTAACATTTGGATCGAATTTATTATACCCCCAAAAAACAAGTTTTGGGGGGGTATATAGGAGTCACTGTGTCGGTCGGTCGGTCGGAAGCCATATTTTGTCCGGACCATATCTTAACAATGCAATATAGGATTTGAACGAAACTTCATAGCACATTGAGAGGAAGTGCGGTGTACAGGAACCATAACTCTATTTTATCTAAATACAAAGTTATTGCCCTTTGTTACTTTTTCTTATTCGTAGAGTCTTGTCCGGAGCATAACTTTAAAACTAATTGTTGGAATTTAATAAAACTTCATAGGATGATACAACACATTGAGAGGAAGTGCAGTGTATAGGAACCATAACTCTATTTAATCTAAATAAAGAGTTATTGCCCTTTGTTACTTTTCCTTGTCCGGAGAATTACTTAATAACTAACAGATGGAATCTAATAAAACTGCATACAATGGTAGAGCATAATCAGAGGAAGTGCAGTGTACAAGAACCATAACTCTAATTTACATAATTACAGAGTTATTGCCCTTTGTTACTTTTTCTTATTCGTAGAGTCTAGTCCAGAGCATAACTTTAAAACTGATTCTTGGAATTTATTAAAACTTCATAGGATGATACCACACATTGAGAGGAAGTGCAGTGTACAGGAACCATAACTCTATTTAATCTAAATACCGAGTTATTGCCCTTTGTTACTTTTTCTTGTCCGGAGAATTACTTAATAACTAACAGATGGAATCTAATAAAACTGCATACAATGGTAGAGCATAATCAGAGGAAGCGCAGTGTACAAGAACCATAACTCTAATTTACATAATTACAGAGTTATTGCCCTTTGTTACTTTTTCTTATTCGTAGAGTCTTGTCCAGAGCATAACTTTAAAACAAATTGTTGGAATTTAATTAAACTTCATAGGATGATACAACACATTGAGAGGAAGTGTGGTGTACAGGAACCATAACTCTATTTTATCTAAATACAGAGTTATTGCCCTTTGTTACTTTTTCTTGTCCGTAGAATTACTTAATAACTAATAGATGGAATCTAATAAAACTACATATAATGGTAGAGCATAATCAGAGGAAGTGCAGTGTACAAGAAACATAACTCTACTTTACATAATGACAGAGTTATTGCCGTTTGTTACTTTTTCATATTCGTAGAGTCTTGTCCGGAGCATAACTTTAAAACTAATTGTTGGAATTTAATAAAACTTCATAGGATGATACAACACATTGAGAGAAAGTGCAGTGTACAGAAACCATAACTCTATTTAATCTAAATACAGAGTTATTGCCCTTTGTTACTTTTTCTTGTTTACAGAGTTATGGCCCTTTTGTTGGTCGGTCGTAAACCATATTTTGAGTCAAGGTGCTGTTTTGGGGGTATTTATCATCTTCAGTGATATTTCTAGTTTTATTAACTTCTGCATGGCGACAATTTTCTTCTCCGTCTTTCTGAACCGGTCTGCACCAGTTTGCAAACATCGCATACCGAAAGTAGAAATATGGATCAAAATACATTTAAGGGAATATTTGAATTTCATTGGTTATTCGCAATCATTCATGGATTAACACGTAGCCCCAGGGAATAATGGTCACTAATGATTGGTCCGCCGTAATGGGTATATATATCACGTTAATTGACTATTACTGACGCGATTCGGTTGGCTGAAACTACTCGATCTGACAGGTTGGTAACTCCGCCTACTGATATTGATTTGTTTATGGTTACAGCGAGTGGTTTTCGCATGTAACATACAGTCACTGTTTATACACGACATGTGTGTAAGTAATTAAGCCGGGCTACCAGACACGGGAATAAACAGTAGCCCGCTGGGCTTTCATTTGAAAATGACAGTAGCCCGAGCAATTATTGTGGTAGCCCGCGGGCTCCGGGCAATGGATTTGTCGGACACTGAGTAATATCTCTTTTTGTCACAATGCTATAAAAAGAAGTCTGCTGCATGTGCGTCAAAATGCGTGTGCAAATTGGTAAGGATTAAATCAATTTTCCGTAAATCATTGTCATACGTCCAGTAAATAGAACAAAAGGGTCCTTAGGTATGACGTAATGTTACTGAGATCCTGCCATGTGATTATAAGGTGACCGTGACCTTAAGGCTTATGTAATCTTAATGGATTTTCCCAAACATTTACATCTGGATCAGTCCACTTAACATATCTTTACTTCTGTGTAAATTATACACCATTTTAATAGGCTTCAACAATGCAATTACTTTGATTCAGTTGCAGCAGAAAGCTTTTGAAAACATTTTCAGAAAAGGAGAAACATGACCGTCATGCATGCATCATTCAAGATGTGTAGGGCAAATCTGTTGTTGTTTTCGGCGATAGGGTCCGAGTGAGAGACCAAAGATACATTTTCTTCTATTTCTTCATGCGATCTTTTTTTTGGAACTGAGAAATAATCGCTTATCTTTCTTTTGGACATGTTTTCGGCTGCAAATCGGCGAAAACAAATGGTTAGTCATTTGAATAGTTTGTTTTGCGGCAACCGCAAAGTCAGATGCGGCATATTTTTTCTGAACTAGTTTAAAATATAATAACGGAAAAAAACAATGTCATAAGATGAAAAATTAACTTTTTTTCAGAAAACTAAAGGTATTCTGACAAGATAATAAACGTTATATGGATAAAATATGTACCAATTGTATAAAACAATTGAACGTCCGCAGGTGTCCATAGGACCCGCTTAATAAACTTAAATTCTTTTGTTTATTTATTTTGGACTGGCAATAGGCCTTTTACCGATATCTTGTTCCATGAAAAAAATGGTTTGAGACTAAATGCGTACGGTATGTTGATTCATTCATCAACGCCGACGGTGTTGTAATTAATGTTTTTCACCTTTTTTTACTACAGGTTTTAGGGATTTTCCCTTTAAATTATATGCGGGACAAGTCCCGCGCTATGTCATTCATGTTGCGGACTTTGTGAAATTTTAGCGTGAATCCCGCAATCCCGCGGCCTAGCTGCAACACTGAGTTACTGGGTGATTTTACCGGCTCCCGGCCCATTTCTACAACCCTGGCTATAGTGAAAACTTAATGTTCTTAGGGTGACCTTCTATAAGATTTCGGAATCTGCTGTGGTTAGCGTCAGGGATTTCGAAACCGGGTATCCCGGGTTCGATCCCCAGTCGCAGCACTACGGTCATGGTGGAGTGCCCTTGGGCAAGGCACATTTTCTAGCCTAGTACTGGTTTGTTTACCCAGGGATCATGAATAATTAAATTTAATTGCGCGCTAAATGACCTTAGCTGTCGATGCGCCATAAAACAATATACAATTATTCATTCATTCTATCAGATTCCTTCAGGCCATGTTGATTGGTCAAAAAACATGGCCACTAACTTATTTTAGACTTTTGAAAGCCCAAATGTATGTCATCAATATTAGGGCCGTTGAATAGGTTTGTGCACAAGATATGTATCGATTGTAAACTTCCGCTAATATTGCTAAACTAAGTATATTCTCAGCCACTCCTCTTGAAAATTCACTGCAATTACAGCGTTTTTTTCAAAGAAATAACATTGTAAACGATCGACGATTTAGAAATGCATATTATTCTGCCCAAAAATTTCACTCGCAAAAATTTGCTGGTGCCTGAAATCTCAACTCGCAATTTGATTTTTGTATCACGAAAATGAACTTTCAAGAGTTTGTGAGCTTAAATTAGAACCCTGTAAAAACGTATCGCATGGATCAATATATGAGAAAATCTTTGCTGCGTATTAGATTTCCAAATAAGGAGATGTTTACTACAGCTTCAAAAAAGCGAGTGAACAAAAATCACGTGATCTGTTTGCCTGCGAAAATATCAAGAGGTGTTATTTTTTCAAGTAGAAAGTGAGAACATTAGATGATGCTCTCCTTTTAACTGTCTCGCAAGATTACAAATAAGAAAAGCAACAAATACACACTGATCACATGATCTTCATTCTAGCTACAGTATTTTAGTTGAGTTATTTATAGAAAGGTCTACACATCCAGGTTTATCTTTCATTCTTTCTCACCATACTATCGATCAATGCATACAATTCTCGTGATTGTTAGACTATAACGTACAAGCATTTCAGATCTTATTTATTCAGTGATTTTCTGTGCGCAACAGTCACATATGCTCTCGGATTGATTAAAAAAAGCTTGCAAGACTTTTGAAATCTCTGCTGAAAAAAGGGAAATATGTACGTGAATGGGAAAACTGTCACAGCAACTGGAAGTCAGTTCAAGTCACATGATTACATTCTGAGACCTTCTCTCAGCTATAGAAAGATAGGAAGAAAATGAGGAGCAAAATGATAAAAATGAAATAATTAATTTGTTTGGATAGTTCTGTCATGACTCATGTATAGATCTGTATGTGGTTAGGGCAGCTTAATCCAGGTCCTGGGATTTCAATCCATCAATTAATGACATTGTGTTGTGTGTCAGACCATATATATAACCTAACACCCCACTCTCTCTCTCTCTTAACTATGAATTGTTTACACTTCTTTTTTCTTGTTAAAAAACTTTATGTATAAAGCAGAAAATTACATAGCTTATTCTTGATGGTTAGATCAGTCAACTTTCTTTTTCTCTTTCAGGCTAAATTACCCCATATTGAAGAGCACTACAAAGATCTATCTGCAAAAGGTTTCTTTAAAGGACTCTGTGCTTACATGTGCACTGGACCAGTTGTAGCTATGGTAAGATTTTATATTGACCCTTTCCCACATAAAGATGCTTTCTGATGCCTCTGCAGGGCCACAATTAAAAAATTGTTTGTTTGCTGCTTCCGACCCATGCCAATTAGGGGTGGGTAGGTAGGTAAATAAAAAAAAAATCTCAAGACAGACTTGCAACTTTTTAGATCACCTAGAGTTGAACGCTCAAGGTGAGCTATTCTGATCACTCTGTGTCCGTCCATCGTCGTTAACTTATGGCTTTAAACATCATCTCCTCCTAAACCGTATGAACAATTTCCACAAAACATCACAGGAATGTTCCTATGGTGGTCCTTTGATACATTTTCTTGTCCGGAGATTATCTGTTTATCTACAAGTTGGTATTTAGGGTGGGGTTTCTTAATAATACACTACTGTTCCGGGGTGACGTTCGGGGGGTATTAATCACATTCAGTGATAGTTTTAGTTTAAAAACGGAAGTAATGGCTGGCTGCCCTGCTTGGCGATCAATGTTGCAGGGTTAGAATAACGACCAACTGGCTGATGTCGGGATAAATGGACAAGTACAGTATCACTGGTAAATTACCCAGGAAACGCTTAGATATATGAACTGGATAATGGCTGACAATGCTCGTCTGATTTTAATATTGATTTGTTGAAATACATTGCAATCAGGTGGCACCAGAAACTGGATAAAATCAACTGTTATCTTCAAGTCTCCTAAACCCCTTGGGCCTTGACAAATTTTAACCCAACTTCACAGGAATGTTAAATCTAAATAACCAGAATTTACTTAATGTTAAGAAAGAAAAGAAATGTGTTTCAAACAGTTTAGTGTATCCAATGAGTTTGAAACTTACACAGATCAAATCACTAACATTTTCATAAGTTGGAGGGAACCACTAATAAAAATTAGATGGACTGGTCCTGTTTAAATTTTATTCTTAACTGGAAGTCGGGGAATGGCGAAATATGATTTTGACTTGTCCGTTTTTTCAAAATGCTATGTTGCACTTGTCCGTATGATATTTATATAGTAAATACCTACAAAATTTCACTTGTCCGTACAGGCTCTGGGACAAGCTGGGCAATACGGACAATGGATTTCGCCACCCCTGCAAGTGGTAATAAAATTCTGTGAGTCCCAAAATTGAAGGTGCGAGTCCTAATTTTCAGGACAATTTTATAAAATCTCACGTCGGCGGTAATATACCTTTGAATTTATTAAAATGAACCATCTAACAAATAATCATTAATGAAGAGTCTTGAATAAGATTTTGGCAGCTGCATCTTGTTTGCTCTCACATGTTTGGTGTACTGTGTGCAGGTCTTGTTGTAAACCTGGTGCTTGTACGAGCATTTGATGTTCACATAAAGTTGCATGCCTTGCAAGAGTCGATTGCTGAAAGTTAGTGCATTGTACTTTGGTGCCATTCTCTTTTTAAATGGAAACTATTTGGCCAGATTACAGCGTTGATAGTCATTTCGATTCAGGTTTTATACCCGTCTTAAAATCATTTTCATTGGCTTTTGACTAGAGTGTCAGAAAACCTTCGAACTCCACACTTGAAATCATTTTGTTAAATTGTCCGCATCCGAAAGTGTTTAGTCAAACGTAATCTAGATTACGGACGAAAACATGTTCAATCAAAAAATATATCCAATCAAAGAGAAAACGGATAACCTCGTGTTTCTTTCATTGACAATAACAACATTTCTTAATCGAGCATGACACTAATTCATCCATTAAACGTGTGAAAAACCTCCAATCACACAGTAACTTGACCTTTACATTGTCAAATATCAAGACTGGTTACTTGCTAAAGTTATAACGGTATTCTGTACACAGAGAACAAAATCGATAGTCGCTTGCGTTGTGGAAAAAAATACGTCGCTTAGTGCATTCAGGGCTGTACAAAAAAAAAAATCAGCCACTTGTCCAGGACAAGTGACTTTCAGAATGCCACTTGTCCTGCTAAGATTCTCACTTGTCCCACTTTTCTGCAGACCAAGTTTAACATGCGACAAATTTAAGAATTGCGTGGTAGCCCGGATCGCGGTTTCTTGAGTGTTTTATTTGTTTTTTAGTGGGTTATTTTCTAGTTCAGTATAAAGATAACATTAAGAGCACACACTGTACATGATTTAAGGGTAGTGACCAATTCAAATAACATTATTGCAAAAGACCTGTAGTGCAGCATTCAGTTAAAAAAATGAAATTTGGATAAGAGATTATTTTTCACTAGGTTATTTGAAATATTCTGCATAAAATGTATGTATTTTATCCATATTTACAAAAGATTCAAAAGCTATTGACAGAAATGTTAAACTTGAGACAACATAGTCAAATGATGCAATAGCACTTCAAATTGAAGATAACAAAATAATAAGGTCACCGATTTAGGTCCCTCACCGAAACAGGGCAGTGTTGGATACCAGGGTCAGTTTTACAAAGAAAGACATTGACAAATTCAATTTTATTAACCAAAAGTCAAATTTATCAGGTTCAATGTAGTTATTAAATCAAAAAATCTTGTCAAAAAAAATAAAAGACAACAAAACGTGAAATTTGTTTCATGTGTTGCGGTCAATCTCATTAAAATCATCTCCTATTAACGCTACGCATTTACATTTAGTCAGATTGGTGTTGCGGTATTATTCGCAGCGAGCTGTCGCAGCATAGCCGCCATTTTGATGATTGCGCAATGTTAATCATGGTTCCCTACTTTGAGAATTAGAAATCGGTAAACAGCGTTGAATGTAAACATCGGGGTCGTCAGGTCGCGAATGTCATTCACCCAATTTCTCATTTCATCCAATGAAATCGCAACTATTAAGTCATATGATTTTTTTCCCGCCATTTATGCTAATTAGTCCCCTACCGGCGTGCCGAAGGGGACTATTAGGTTTGCACTCCGTCCGTCAGTCAGTCCGTCAGTCCATCAGTCAGTCAGTCCGGCAAATTTTTGTCCGGAGCATATCTCCAAAACTGTACTAGCTATGGCTATGAAATTCCATATGTGGATACATCTCATCAATGCGGAGTGCAGTGCATATGAACCATAACTCTTGCTTCCCTAATTTTTGAGTTATTTCCCTTTCTTTATTTTCATACTTGATTTTTGTCCGGAGCATATCTCCAAAACTGTACTAGCTATGGTTATGAAATTTCACACATGGATGCATCTCATCAAGGGGGAGTGCAGTGGACATGAACCATAACTCTTGCTTGCCTAATTTTTGAGTTATTTCCCTTTCTTTATTTTCATACTTGATTTTTGTCCGGAGCATATCTCCATAACTATACTAGCTATGGCTATGAAATTTCACACATGAATACATCGTATCAAGGGGGAGTGCAGTGGACATGAACCATAACTCTTGCTTGCCTAATTTTTGAGTTATTTCCCTTTCTTTATTTTCATACTTGATTTTTGTCCGGAGCATATCTCCATAACTATACTAGCTATGGCTATGAAATTTCACACATGAATACATCGTATCAAGGGGGAGTGCAGTGCACATGAACCATAACTCTTGCTTCCCTAATTTTTGAGTTATTTCCCTTTCTTTATTTTCATACTTGATTTTTGTCCGGAGCATATCTCCAAAACTGTACTAGCTATGGTTATGAAATTTCACACATGGATGCATCTCATCAAGGGGGAGTGCAGTGGACATGAACCATAACTCTTGCTTGCCTAATTTTTGAGTTATTTCCCTTTCTTTATTTTCATACTTGATTTTTGTCCGGAGCATATCTCCATAACTATACTAGCTATGGCTATGAAATTTCACACATGAATACATCGTATCAAGGGGGAGTGCAGTGGACATGAACCATAACTCTTGCTTGCCTAATTTTTGAGTTATTTCCCTTTCTTTATTTTCATACTTGATTTTTGTCCGGAGCATATCTCTAAAACTGTACTAGCTATGGTTACGAAATTTCACACATGGATGCATCTCATCAAGGGGGAGTGCAGTGGACATGAACCATAACTTTTGCTAGCCTAATTTTTTAGTTACTTCCCTTTCTTTATTTTCATACTTGATTTTTGTCCGGAGCATATCTCTAAAACTATACTACCTATGGTTATGAAATTTCACACATGGATACACCTCATCAAGGGGGGTTGCCGTGCAGATGAACCATAACTCTTGCTTGATTAATTTTTGAGTTATTGCGCGGTCGGAATCCAGTTCTTTGTCCGGAGCATATCTCCGAAACTATACTACCTAGGTCTATGAAATTCCATATGTGGATACATCTCATCAATGCGGAGTGCAGTGCATATGAACCATAACTCTTGCTTCCCTAATTTTTGAGTTATTTCCCTTTCTTTATTTTCATACTTGATTTTTGTCCGGAGCATATCTCCAAAACTGTACTAGCTATGGTTATGAAATTTCACACATGGATGCATCTCATCAAGGGGGAGTGCAGTGGACATGAACCATAACTCTTGCTTGCCTAATTTTTGACTCAAAAGAGCAAACCGGTAGGGGACTATGGTATTGCTTGCAATCCTCCAGTTACTTGTTAATTTTGGTAAACAAAGCCGTGATTGGGCAATTATCATACTCTGGGGGGGGGGGGGGGGGGGGAATCATTTATATATTTCATTCCAAACAATTTTCTTTGTGTCCCTGATATGACGAATATTATGTCGGTCTTGAAGGTATTTCAAATTGATAAACGGCAAGATAATTTTTGCAGTCGTCGTATTGTCTTTAATTTGGATCGAATTTATTTTATTAACTTCTGCATGGCGAAAATTTCTTACAAGTCTTTCTGAACCGGTTTGCACCAGTTTGCAAACATCGCATACCGAAAGTAGAAATATGGATCAAAATACATTTACGGAAATATTTTAATGAGACCGATCCATAGGTAATTCCCTAGCTTTCATGAATAACCCAGCCCCAAGGAACAATTGTCACTTATAATTGGACAGCCTTATTGGATACATATATATCACGTTAATCGACTATTACTGACGCGATTCGGTTGGCTGAAATCACTCGATCTGACAGGTGGTTAACTCCGCCTACTGTTATTGATTTGTTATGGTCACGCGCGAATGGTTTTTCGCATGTAACATACAGTCAAATTTATACACGACAGACATGTGTGTTAGTAATTAAGCCGGGCTACCAGACACAGTAATTTACATTCACTGTTACGTAAATGGGTTGATATAATGGGACGTGGATTTTTGGAAAATGCCACTTGTCCGGGACTGAGATGTTGCAATTAGCGACTTGCCCGATGCGATTTATGACTTGTCCCGGGCGTCGGGCTATGGGATTTGTACAGCCCTGGCATTTATATAAACAAAATGGCGGCTCAAACTTGCCAAGATTTCTCTTTCGCAAACGATTTTTGCAAATTCTTTTTTTCTTTTGCAAGTTTGATTTGTTTTGGGCAATTTGCGACTTTGGCGATCGACAGCGGAATATATCTATATTCATTGGACTTTTTCCCCGTGGATGCACATGAAATGAAAGTTTGCGTCCCCGGAAATATTTAAACTATTTTGCCTTATATGGCTAAAGTGAAAACTTAAAAAATCTTCTTCGAAAGTGTCAGGCCGTTTTTCAAATAATTTTGTAAAATGTTTCTTGGATGTGACCCTCTATCAGATTCCTTCAAGCCATGTTGATTGGTCGATAAACATGGCTGCCAGTGGGGCGGGGCTATTTTGCCTTATATGGCTAAAGTGAAAACTTAAAAAATCTTCTTCTCCGAAAGTGTCAGGCCGGTTTTCAAATAATTTTGTAGAAATGTTTCTAGGGTTTCCTTCAAGCCAAGTTAATTGGTCAGAAACTATGGCCGTCGGGGGACAGGGCTTATATGGCTAAAGTGAAGAAGAGAACAATTTAGGTGAGCGATCCAGGGCCATCATGGCTGTCATGTTTTAAGACTGTGGGTGACAGTTGTAGATACTTTATGGCTGATAATAATATTATTTATTTGATTTAAGATGAAAACTTAAAAGATAAGTGACATGTGTTGAAATAACCAATTTAAATCTACAGGTGCTAGTCTCATTTAAAATCCAAAAATAGGATTTGATTATATATTGACAAGGTACATTAGTCAAATGCTATTTTTAGATTTAAACAAGATTGGCGCCTGTGTTTAAATCATATTAATGGGGTAACAGATATTGAAAAAAAATATTTTTCAAATACTCTTATCACTTTTGGTAGCATGGAGTTGAACTCAATTAACAATATGAATGAGAGTTTAATTATTCAATTAAGTTGGGTCGCCGTGATATAACTGAAATAATGTTGAAAGCGGGGTAAACCCCAAAAAATAAATCAATTAAGTTGACAACATTTGTAGGAGTATGACAAAAGGGAGATATTGCTTGTTTTGAGCAATTTCCCATTCTGACAATGTTTTCAAATGGTCTGCTGCTGAAGTATCAGAAAGGGTTAACCCTTTCCCTCATACAACAATTCTGCAGCAGATGACTGACTTTGAACGAAGTTTGTCAAAACAAAGAAAATCTCCATAATTTAATGGATAACCTATGACAAAAAGTGGAAAACATAGTGACAAAAGAAGAAATTGCACAAAACGTGCAAGTTCTTCTTTTGTCACTATGTTTTCAAAACGCTGTCTGCTGCAGAGGTGTCAGAATGCGTCTATATGAGGAAAAGGATTAAGCTTATCTGTCGCACTGGCCTCTGTAGCAGACAAATTAGAAAACATTGTGGCACTTCCAGCCAGTCAAGTTTATGTCTGTGAGAATTGTCTGCCTTTCGACTGATTTCTGTAAGCACTAAGATAACTGGGAGGAAACATAATAGCAAGCATTCTCTCAATGCCCTCTCCTGATTTTGCTATGGCAACAAACAAAGACTTCTTCACTACTAGATTTTAAATTCCAGTTGTCTGTTTACAGGTATGGGAAGGTAAGAATGCTGTAAAAGGAGGCAGACTTTTACTTGGAGAGACTGATCCTAAAAATTCTCTACCGGGTACCATCAGAGGCGATTTCTGTCTGGATCTAGGAAGGTATGTGTACAAGTCTGGACCTTTTAAATCATGACAATCGGTTGAAAAGGGCAGACTTATCTAAGGAACAACTGTAACAGCTGTTTTGTTATTTCCATGACATTTTGTACCCTTTCCACATGCAGATGTTTCAATATTGAAAGTCTTCTAAAAGAAATATGGCAAAAGGAGGAATTGCTTGTAATGAGCAGTTTCACCTGGCATGATAACAAAGTGTTGCTCAATGTGAGTTTTTCTGGGTTATACTTTGAATGAATGATTGTGACATGGTCCTCTGCCAAAATAAGTGTGATTCCTGCAGAACTCTTTATCTTGGCAATTGAGAGGGCAATCTTCAAAAATCTTCTCATGAAACTTTTTGTCTGGAAAATAACCATCACGGTTATAGAAATGATTGCACAGCATAGATGTTTTCGAAGTTGTCTAGTGAAGTGAGATTGAATAAGGGAACTGCATGAAAGAGCATTGGGGTGCCTAGTCAGATTACAAAGAATGATAAATTTGTAGTAATCCTTGACGTTGAGGGTTTTGGGGATATCATGATAACGTGCATTTCCTTGGTGGCAAGATAAACTTTTCGGAATCTCATTTTCCTTGTATAATGCTTAGAGAAAGAACACTGAAAAATAATTAAGTATTTTTGGCCGGATTGCTCTAGCCTATTCCGGTCTATATATTGGCGATGTCCGTCAACATTTTGGTTAAAGTTTTGGGTTGAGGCAAAATCTCAGCACTGGAAAGGGTTACAAACTTGCAAGTTTTTTGAAGGTAACCAGTAACAAGTTCTATTGATTTCCCCAAGTGTGATCTTGTCCTTGGTTTGTCGATTTTCCAGGTAAAATTGCCGACAATCCGGCCTTACCGTCTTCAGCGGTTTCTTGTTAAATCATGTGATCAATATTATCTAGTTAAACATTCTGCTGATAGGCACTTAAATATCTGTCATCCACTGCTCATGTTTCTTTTCTTTTTTCTCTTTTTTTTCCAGAAATATATGCCATGGATCTGACTCAGTAGAAAGTGCCAAAAGGGAAATTAAGCATTGGTTTAATGATGATGAATTGTTTGCTTACGACAGCTGTCAAAGTAAATGGCTGTATGAATAAATTATTTTACCATGACCCTTTTACAATTGTCCTGATTTGTGTGCAGTAGAGCTGTGCAGATCGAATGATATATAATCATCAAATAGTGCTATTCATTCTCCCTGAATTGTATCTCGTTTTTCTTTAAACACCACACTGATTTTTTTTTGCTATTGACTTGGATTATTTTTATTGGAGGAAAAAGAAATGAAAATTGACCTCTGTGGAAACTGAAGATAATGATTCCTGACATGTAACCAAGAACAGAGTTTGGAAAACCCCATCTTACTTTACTAACAAATATTTCTTTTGGAAATATAGTAGCAGTGAATATCATCTGACATCAGCTTCTATACCTACAGTAGTCAAAGGAGGATTCATATATATGAATATAAAACAATGAATGTTATTTTATTCCTTCATGACAATGTGTGACTTGCTTCCTCTACAATAAAGATGGTTCATAAATGCATACATGTTTTTTGTCTCTTTCAGTTTTCTGTCTTTTTAGCTCGCCTATGCAAGGTGAGCTATTGTGATCACATTTTGTCCGGCGTCGTCAACATTTGAGCTTGTTAACACTCTACAGGCAACATTTTGCATCCAATCTTCATGAAAGTTTATCAGAATATTCATCTCCTTCAAATTGAAGGAAAATCTTGTTAACACTCCAGAGGCTGCAATTTTTGCTTCAGAATGTTTGTCTTAAAAATATCTAGGTCAAGTTCGAATATGGGTCATATTGGGTCAGAAACTAGGTCAATAGGCCAAATTGAAGGGAAATCTTGTTAACACTAGAAGCATTTTTTGCTTTAGCAGCTTGAAATTTGGTCAGAATGTCGAGCTGAATGATATCTAGGCCAATTGAAGGGTAATCTTGTTAAAACTGTAGAGGCCACATTTTCACCTTGAGCATGTTGAAACTTTATCAGAATGTTTGTCTTGATGATATGTAGGTCAAGTTCGAACATGGGTCATGTCAGGGCAAAAAGTAGTTCACTAGGTCAAATTGAAGGAAAATCTTGTTAACACTATAGAGGCCGTAATTTTTGCTTCAGAATGTTTGTCTTAGAAATATCTAGGTCAAGTTCGAAAATGGGTCATATTGGGTCAGAAACTAGGTCAATAGGCCAAATTGAAGGGAAATCTTGTTTACACTGTAGAAGCCACATTTTCAACTTGAGCATGTTGAAACTTTATCAGAATGTTTGTCTTGATGATATGTAGGTCAAGTTCGAACATGGGTTATGATGGGTCAAAAAGTAGTTTACTAGGTCAAATTGAAGTTAAAATCTTGTTAACACGCTAGAGACCGCAATTTTAGCTTCGGCAGTTTGAAATTGTCGGTATGTTTGTCTTAAAGATATCTAGGTCAAGTTCAAATATGGGTCATATCGAGTCAGAAACTAGGCCACTAGGCCAAATTGAAGGAAAATCTTGTTAACTCGGTAGAAGACGCATTTTTTGCTACAGCAGCTTGACATTTGATGAGAATGTTTATTTAAATAATATCTAAAGCCAAGTTCGAATATGGGTCATGTAGGGTCCAAAATCTGGGTCAGAAACAAGGCCAATAAATGAAAATATTGTTCAAACTCCGGAGGCCGCATTTTTACTTTGAGAAAGTTGAAACTTTGTCAGAATATTGTCTTGATGATATCTAGTCCATGTTGGAATATGGGTCATATTAGGTAAAAAAATATATATCACTAGGCCAAATGAGGGAAAATCTTGTTAACACTGGAGGTTGCATTCAGAATATTTGTCTTGATGTGTTTTGCATTGCAGTACATTGTATAATTAAGGTGAGCGATCCAGGGCCATCATGGCCCTCTTGTTTCACTCACTATCAAAAAGCCAGTAGAGCTTGTATCATGGTGAATTATTTGTTGAGCATCTAAATTTGTGCTTTGCGAGGAGCAGTCGTAATTTCGACCTTAAGGTAGTCGGTCCTGCTTTTTCACCAAGTTATTGCCCTTTTAATTATGCCCCCTTCAAAGAAGAGGGGGTACATTGCTTTGCACACGTCAGTCGGTTGGTAGACTAAAGCTTGTCCGAGTGATAACTTAATAATGTCTGGACCTATGGTCCTCAAACTTGACTTGGAGGTCGGGCCTGACTAGTAGATGACCCCTATTGATTTTGAGGTCATGGTGACCCCTATTGATTTTGAGGTCATGGTGACCCCTATTGATTTTGAGGTCATGGTGACCTTGAACACGAAAAGCTTGTCCGAGTGATAACTCGACATTGCCTGCACCCATGGCCCTAAAACTTGATGTTGAGGCTGGGGGTGACCAGTAGATGACCCCTATTGATTTTGAGGTCATTGACCTTGAACGCTAAATCTTGTCTGAGTGATAACTAAACATTGCTAAACAGACCCCTACTGTGAGGTCATCAGGTAATAGGTCAAGTCACTGAACAAACTTGTCCAAGTGATAACTCGACTTTGCCTGGACCTATGGTCCTCAAACTTGTCTCATAAACCCTATTGATTTAGGGCCTTAGGTCGGTGAAAAATGTAAAAAGCTTATAACATGGTCATAATATTACAACTGACTCGGACATCCAATGTAAAATGACAAATCAGCTGGTTCGGTCCATGCATATTTTATTTAATTGTCCAAATATTCCTGACAACATGGCGCTAAGGGAGGCATAATGTTTGACAAACATCTCTTGTTTCTATATAATGCAACATGGAAGAATTGCTGTCAGGGTTATTTCTCAACAACCACTGACTTGAATTCAATGACGTTTATAAGAAGTCTCACTAACAAGAGGAAACGCATATTATCGCAATAGTATGGCCGCCAGGGGCGTGGCTGTTTTGCCTTATCTGGCTATAATAAAAACTTAAATCTTCTGAAAGTTTTAAACCAATTTTCAAAGAAAATTGTATAAATGTTTCTTGGGAGACCATTATAGATTCCTTCAAACCATGCTGATTGATCGAAAAACAAATCCGCCGGAGGGCAGTGCTATTTTATCTCGTATAGCTATTGGGAAAACTTAAAAAAAATCTTCTCCTCCAAAAGTGAAAGTGTCGGGCCAATTTTTAAAATTGTTTGCAGAAATATTCCTTGGGTAACCCTCTATCAGATTCCTTCAAGCCATGTTGATTGGTTAAAAAAACATGGCCACCAGGGGTGGGCTTTTTGGAGATTTAATTTTTGCCTAATGTCAGTGGAGCGATACTGGCCATCTTTGGCAACTTGTTCAGAAATATGGCCTTTAGAATATCTATATAGGACAATTTGTTTCCAGGCTATTTCTTATCAACCACCAGTCTGAATGTAATGATACTTAATGGGAAGCTCACTAACAAGAGATGTGCATATTATCATCATGTTCAGGCTAAATGATTTTTCACAGAATTATGGCCCTTTGAATTTCTATTCGTGTCAGGCTATTTCTCAGCAACCACCTGTTGGAATTATAGCTGTTCCAGGAAAATGTGTTATGGGGAGGAATGTTCTGGCTGAATGATTTCACAGAAGTATAGTCCTTTGAATTTATATCTGAATGTTTTTCACAGAATTATACCCCTTTGAATTTCTATGTGGTATGATATAGGACAATTCGTGTCCGGCTATTTTCAGCAAACACCGGTCGGAATTCAATGATACTTTATGGGAAGCTTCACTTACAAGAGATGTGCATGTTATCACCATGTTACGGCTGGATGATTTTTGACGGAATTATTGCCCTTTGAATTTCTATATAGTATAGTATGATAAAGGACCATTTATATCGAGGGGGCGGGGCTATTTTGTCTTGTGTGGCTATAGTGAGAACTTAAAAAATCTTCTTCTCCAGAAGTGTCGGGCAGATTTTCAAATTATTTTGTAGAAATGTTCCTTAAGTGACCATCTTTCAGATTCTTTCAAGCCATGTTGATTGGTTGAAAAACACGGCTGCCAGTGGGCAGGGCTATATTGCATTATATGGCTAAAATGAAAACTTAAAAAATCTTCTCCAAAAGTGTCAGGCCGATTTTTAAATAATGTTGTAGAAATGTTCATAGGGTGACCCTCTATCAGATTCCTTCAAGCCAAGTTGTTTGGTCTGAAACTGGCTGCCAGGGGGCGGGGCTTATATAGCTAAAGTGAGAAAAAAAATCAGGTGAGCGATTCCAAGGCCCTCATGGCCCTCGTGTTACTTATATGGCAATAGTGTCAACTTCAACAAAGAGTCTGGCCTATTTTCAAATAGTTTTGTAGAAATGTTTCTTAAGTGACCTACTATCATGTTCCTTCAAGCCGTGTTGATTGGTCTAAAATCATGGCCGCCTAGGGGCTATTTTGCCTTATATGGCTATAATGAAAACTTAAAAAATCTTCTACGACGAAAGTGTCGGGCTGATTTTCAAATAATTTTGTAAAAATGTTCCTACGGTGACCCTCTATCAGATTCCTTCACGCCATGTTGATTGGTCGAAAACTATGGCCGCCTGATGGGTGAGGCTTATATGGCATAAATGAAAAAAAGGAAAATCGGGTAAGCGATCACGGCCCTCTTGTTTACATTTAAAATGCTATATGATTGATTGTTTGGGGTTTAACGCCGTTTTTTTTTTAAATTTCTTAGTTATATAACGACGGCCAGTTCACCTACTTATGCATTTCCTAGTTTTCTCACACCAGTACCACACAACAATCTTCCCAAGCAAAAAATGCTATATGACCATTAGTGTCTGGACTATTTCTAAGCAATTTACCTGTTAGGTCATATAGCATAGTATAGCACCACTTCTGTGTCTCCGTAACCACTGCCCCAAATGTGTCCTCTCAAAATCCTCTCCTAAATATTTAGTTCACCTGAGGTAGGAGATCTATTCTTAACATTCTCTGTCTGTAACTTTTAGGTTAAAATGACATCTCCTAAACCACTGGACCAATTTCAACTTCACACGATTGGGGGTCCTCTTTTATAATTATTATAATATAAAAATAGGTTGCTGTGGCATCAGAAAGGGAGAATAATTCTCAAAACTTCAAATTTCTTTTATTCTTTTCCTCTGAATCCGCATATCAGATTCCAATATAATTTTGTGGAGCGTTGCCCAAGGATCATTTTCTACAAAATTGTTCAAGTCATTATGATTTACTGAAAAAAATGACCGCAAGGTGGCATCAGAAAAGGGGCAACATGACACTTTTTTAAAAATCCATTCTTAAGAAAGTGCTTGCCTGATTTCAATTTAAATGTATAGATTAATTTTTTTCTTAAGTGACGCTCTACTTCATTTTTCCAAGCAAAAGTGATTGGTTAAAAGACATAGCATACAGGTTCCAATATATTTTTGTAGAAATGATCCTTGGGTAACCATCTACATAAAATTTCAAGCCATATAGATTGGATGAAAAACTCGACAAACTTTAAAAATTCCATTCTTATAAAAGTGCTTGGCTGATTACAAGATAACTGACCCTCTACAATTTGTTTTCAAGCCAGTTAGATTGGTTGAAAGACGTAGCATCCAGGTTACATCAGACATTGGATAAAATTAACTTTTATCTCCATATCAACTAGAGAAAGAGAAATGCCCAAACTTTTAATTTCTGCTCCTGAATCCACTTGTCGATTTCTAATATCAATTTGTGGAAATGATCCTGAGGTGACCCTCTACATAAATTGTTCAAGCCATATAGATTTGTTGAAAAACATGGCTTCCAAATGGGATGTTCAAAACTTTAATTCCATTCTTATGAAAGTTGTCTCATTTAATGACAATTAAGCAGAAATATTCCTTTTATGACCCAATCATACTTTGTTCAAGCCATATTAATTGGTTGAAAAAGGCAGCCACCACCAAGCAGCATCAGAAAAGAGGTAAAATGACAGTTTAGCTTCAAACAACATCTCTTTGGTGGTCCTCTTTCAAATTGTTCCAATATTTAATGTCTTATTACAAATATCCTTAACTTCCTTAACTTAGGATCTGTTTCATTTACAGTATTTACTCCTTGCAGTTAAGTTCCAACTCGTGATAAAGTTTTCCCTGGTATAAGCAGTTACACATTTGCTACTATACTATCACTCACGTGATCTATTAAGGGGTATCTTGGCCCTCTTTTTTTGAAACTTTTGGATCCATTCAGAATTTTGTTTCCAATGGCAACCAAAAGTTAGAAAACATTTAATTTTCTCCTACAAAACTTTGTGGCAAATTCTCAATTAATAATTAGTCTGATATATGTTAAACCTCTTAAGCTCACCTGAGCAGGAAGTGCTTGAGATTAGCTATTATGATAGCTTTTTGTCTGTCATCCTTGCTTCATTCGTCACGCATTGTCAACAATTACCTTGTTACTCGACAGGCAACATTTTTTCATCCAATGTTCGAATATAGGTCAAGGATGGTTCAAACGTTGTCAGCATGTTTGTCTTGATTTAAAACTAGACTAAGTTTGAATATTGGTTATGTCGAGTCAAAAACTAGGTTACTGGACCAAATGGAAAAAAGATCTTGTCAACACCCTGGAAACCGCATGTTTAGGTGATGTTTTCTGGTCACTCTCTGTCATCGTTAACTATTAGCTTTTTAACCACTGAACCAATTGCAACCATACTTCACAGGAATGTTCCTATGGTATCGGTTGGGATGAAAGATTTGTCATTTAAACCAGCACCCATGTTTAACATCTTGGGGATTTATTTTTGTCGAATTATCTTCATATCCGACAAGAAATTATTTTATAAAGGTTTTTCATTTAACTCTTTTTCAGTTGTTATACTAATCAATTTGGCTTTATAGAACATTTGGGTAGATGTTTCGCTATGAGACATTTTACCAAATTGTCTTTTTCTTCGACCCCGCCTTGAAACAAGTTTTGTAGAGAGGGTCACCTTACAAAAACTTCTGTCACATTATCTTGGAATCTGACGGTTTCAAAAGTGAATAATTCTCAAGTTTTTGTGCTCAAAGATTGTTGGATGTCCATCAAATATTTCTTCATATGACAACTTCGCAGTTTGTTTTTAGCTCACCTGAGCACAAAATGCTTGGTGTGCTATTATTATCACTCACGGTGCGGCATCCGTCGTCGTCTATATGCATGTCCATTTACATTTTCCTATAAAGTACATCTCCTAAACCAATGGATCAATTTAAATATAATTTCCGATGGTTTGATTTCAAATATGTTAAGAAAGTTAATTTTATGAAGAGCTGTGGTTGTCGCGGCATCTGAAATTTGTTGTCAGAAAGAACTGGCCCAATTTGAGAGAAAAAAATGGCACTTAATAACCTAGAGTTACACTCTACCAGTATGTTCAAATAATTCTGATTCATTGAAAAACATGGCCAGCAATGTGTGTTGCTTGTTTTCCTTATATGAAAACTATTTAAGTACAATTAAATTAGGTGAGCAATATCAGACTATTATGGTCCAATTGTTTAACAAATTTATTACAGGGTCAACTTATGACCATTTCTACCACATTATCTTGAAATCAGACCAACCATTTCCGGAGAGAAGTTTTTTTTTTAAATTTCGTCATTTCAGAATTTTCCTGATGTCACCTGGTGGCCACATTTTTCACCCAATCATGATGGCTTAAAAAATATATTGTAGAGGGTTACCTACACACATTTCTATAATATTGTCTTAACATCTGACTTACATTTGCCGGGCAGAACAATTTTAAGGTGTTGTCATTTTACCTCCATGTCTTTAACATTTTGAGGAGGGGACATTTCTAGTTTCTACTAATTTATCTTAAAATCTAGTCCCTTTACAATATTGATTACCTTTTGTCCTTTTACTTCTTTTCTGATTTTACTTGACTTCTTGCAATTTGACCCCTTTTTTTACCCTACATCAACCGAAGTTCGACATAGAATTAAAATCTTTAATCAAATTTGAAAGAGAACCAAACCACAAATAAGATTCCGGTGAAGTTCGGTTGAAATTGGTCAATTGGTTTAGAAGTTGCCGTTTAAAGCTTTGCTTTTACATCGGATGGAAGACTGACATAGAGTGATCCTTGCAGATCAGTTTGATTTGAATAATAACAACCACAAAAACAGCATTGCATTTTATTTTTTATTTTGAACAAGGACACTACCATAATAACAAATTTTAAAAGGAATACATGTGTTGCCTACCACAATGTCAGCATGTAAACCATTTCCCACATAGACGCTTCTGAAGCAGACGAGTTTAGAAAACATTGTGGCAAAATGAGAAATTGCTCAGAATGAGAATATTTATAACTCTCTTCTTATTAGCTGTCGTGGCGATTTGTCCGTTGTTCGTGCGTGCGTGCGTCCGTAAACAATTTCTTGTTAACACGATACAGTCTTCATTGATTGTATCTTAACCAAACTTATTCAGTAGTTAGATATCCATGAGAGCTCGGTTCCTTTCGAAAACCAGCCAGATCCGCCCATGCATGACTGGATTATGGCCCTTGAAATGGTCAAAATTGCTATAAAAGAGCTTGTTAACACGATACAGTCTTCACTTTTGATTGTATCTCAACCAAACTTATACAGTAGTAAGATAACCATGAGAGCTCGGTTCCTTTCGTAAACCAGCCAGATCCTCCAATGCAAGACTGGATTATGGCCCTTGAAATTGTCCAAATTGCTATAATTGAGCATGTGAACACAATAGAGGCTCAATTTACTATCTGATCTTCACCAAACTTAGATAGTAGTTAAATATTGATGAGAGCTTGGTTCCTTTTGAAAACCAGCCAGATTTGCCCATGCAAGACTGGATTATGGCCCATGAAATTGTAAAAATTGCTATAATACAGCTTGTGAACACAAAAGAGCCTCCATTTACTATCCGATCTTCACCATACATACATGCTCTCGATTGAAAATGACCAAAGAACCATACCAGTAGAGCATAGGCCCACATGGGCCTCTTGTTTCCAAACTTATATAGAAAGAGATTTTTCATTTTCGATTTCCAAGTCGCCTTCTGAAGATTTGTACTATGTGGGAAAGGACTGAAAGAGAAGTGATATCTACGTGTCTGCCCGAAAGGAAAGCTCTAGCATAAAGATAGCATCAATATTTTTCGTAGATAATTGGATCTCGACTTTATTTAACCAATTTCTACCCCGGAAATGTTTCAAACACTTTAGAATGGCAGTTAAGACTAACTTAACTTAAGGCAGCAGCTAACATTTTATATAACAACATCCAGTTTCTGTATTTATCACTTTTACTTGTAAACAGTTAATGAGCTAAATACAAAGGATATATTTATGAATTAAGTACAATGCATTAGATTTACTGAAACAGTAAGTGAGTGAGTGAAACACTTGTTTATCAGCAAATTATTATTTGTTCAAAGAAATAAACTGGACAATAACAATAACCTCCAATTCTTCACACAAATAAAAAGAACAACAATTTGATTCATGTACAAAATTTAACACAACTAAGAGACAAATCCTTTTCATTTACAACCTAATTATGTACAATATTTATTTTTTATCAAAACAATGTGCGGGGGGAGAGGCAAGATGGCCCTAATTGGAACACCTGAGTAATGCTATAAAAGCAAAGCTGCTAGAAGTAAACAAGAGTGAAAGGTCTTTCGTTGAATTGAGGGGTCCAGCAAAAAGGAAATTGTTAAAGAATGCTTGGAATGTTTTTCGACCAATCAACATGGCTTGAAGAAATCAGATAGTGGGTCACTTAAGGAACATTTCTACAAAATTATTTGAAAATCGGCCATACACTTTCGGAGAAGAAGATTGTTTAAGTTTTCACTAAAGCCATATAAGGCAAATAGCCCCGCCCCACTGGTGGCCATGTTTTTCGACAAATCAACATTGCTTGAAGGAATCTGGTAGTGGGTCACTTAAAGTACATTTCTACAAAATTATTTGAAAATCGGCCATACACTTTCGGAGAAGAAGATTGTTTAAGTTTTCACTAAAGCCATAAAAGGCAAAAAAATCTGCCAACCAGTTTGGGAGAAGACTTTTAAAGTTGTTTCGTTTCGCTACAATGGAAACCAGAATTCTGCATGGATCCCAAAAATCATGAAAAATGTGAAGGAATTCTGGTGAGGTTATTGAGAGGATGCTTTCTGTGAAGTTTCATCCCGATTGACCCATTGGATACTGAGGAGAAGATGTTGACGGACGACGCACGACGGACAACTGGCGATCACTAAAAAGGGGTATTACTGAATAATTATTAAAGGTATGTGACTTTGTATTGACATGCTTATTGTGCCTAGGAACCAGGGGGCCGTTTTATCAATATGGTCCTAGTTAGGACCGTCACAACTAAGACCGGCCTTGGGACCGTTGATGAAACGGGGCCCAGTGTGCCAAGTTTCATTTGAAAATGTTGAACGGTTTTCGAGTAATGAGGTAAGGTTAAAGTTTTGAGCCGATGCCGCCGCTGCAGGTATGACAATATCCGGACTTTTTTTTCTTTTGAAGATGGACGAGCTTAAAATAGTCGAACAAAGAAAAAGAAAAAGGAACATAACTAAAAAATAAAGCAGGAAAGATGATATGTTCCTTGTATCGTTCTATTCTCCTGATCACAAGGTATAATTACTTCAACTTAAGTGAAGTGACTCTGCAAAGCAGAAACAAACTTAAAAATAAATGAAAAGGTTTAGGATTAGATGTTAATAGTTAAAAGTAAACGAAGGATGGGCAACATACCGAGTGATCGCAATAGATTAAATTGAGCCATTGAGCCCTCACAGCTCATGCATTCTAAAAGGATAATACATGTATAATAAACCAAAGCAGACAAATTCATTGCCAAATCGTTTTTCACACAATAATATATGCATCAAGAAGAATAAATGGTCAGAAGAGATGAACATAAGGCTTTAACCTTTGCCAGCTGTCTTGCCCTAGAGAATGACAATAGGAACTTTTAAACAGTTGCCATCATGTAACCAATTATGTCAGTGAACACTATTGCGCCAATGCATGAGAATAGGTACAACTTGGCTTTTTCTGAACAGTGCAGGTTAAGATCATCTTGTCCACATGCTCAGTCCTATCAGAATGTACACAAGTTGACAGAATATTCACACAATCTTGTGTAAGAACTATGTTAACATTGTAGGTCTGTTTCTATGCTGTTCACAAAAGCCAGCTGATACCTTTTCTCACATAACTAACATATTCATTAACAAGTAAAACCTGGGCTACTAATACATATTGGTATCCCAGGTTTAAACATAACTACAAATCCAACTACAAATTGCAATGTGATAAACAGAAAAGGCGTTATTACGAAATTACCCTAGAAGAACTGATTAACAATTCAAATGACTCCAAATCATTTTGGAATAAGTTCAAGAAAATGACAAGCAGTAGACCGATCTCTAACTCGATAAGTGAAGAAGAGTGGTCTCACCACTTCGAAAACTTATTCAGCAGTGAATTTGACGCTACAGCATATACAGATAACCAGGCAACAAATATACACATAGGTTACGGTAACGATACTCAACTCGACGACATACAAGACTGCATCTTTAACTCTGAGATAACAAACGAGGAAATCATGGGTGCGTTGAAGTCATTAAAATGTGGAAAGAGTGCAGGGCAAAACGAGATTACACCAGATTTCTTTATTAATAGTGGTGAAGATTTACTCGTCATATTTAACAGGCTATTTAATAGAATATTCAGTTCTGGAGTATATCCGGTATCGTGGAGTAGCTCTATCTTGGTGCCAATCTATACAAAAAGAGACAGGAACTCACCCGAGAATTACCGCGGTATCTCATTATTAGACGTTTTAGGTAAAGTGTACTCATGCGTAATAAATCGGCGGCTAACCTTTTACTTGAATGTATACGGTATTCTGTCTGAGGTACAAGCTGGTTTCAGAGAAAACTATTCGACTGTAGACAACGCCTTCATACTACAAGCCATAATAAATAAAACACTCGCAAAAAAACATGGTAAAATTTATGTGGCCTTCGTAGATTTTAAACAAGCATTCGATAAGGTAAATAGGCACAAATTATGGTCTATACTATAAGACAATGGCATACAGGGAACACTATATAATACCCTTTTAAACATGTATAATAGAGTGACTACCCGTATCCGATCTAGTGATGGTCTGTCTACTCCAATTCTATGCCCAACGGGCCTTAAACAGGGATGCCTGGTCTCTCCTGCATTATTTTGCATATTCATCAATGAATTGGCAAAACTAATAGCAAACAGTGATATACGTGGAATACAGATTTTCCCCGATATTGAAGAAGTTTTAATTCTTATGTTTGCAGACGACATAGGTTTAATAGCGGATACAGTATATGGTTTGCAAAGACTCCTTAATAAACTGAAGCAGTATAGTACAAACAGCGGTCTATTGGTCAATACTTCAAAAACCAAAGTTATGGTATTTAAAAAGGGAGGTAACTTGTCACGAAAGGAAAAGTGGTTTTATGGTGATAGTATGTTAGAAGTGGTACCGAAGTTTGCATACGTTGGTCTCACATTTACTCAACGCATGTCGTTATTCAGTATGGGCACCGAACAGGCAGTCAAAGGGAAAAGAGCGTTAATATCGGTTCTATCGAAATTGCACAAAAATGGCCAGTTACCGGCTAGAGTATTTTTTAATATATTTAAAACTAAAATAGTGCCTATCCTGCTATATGGGGCTGAGATTTGGGGTGTACACTTGCACAATTCTATAGAATCAGTGCAAATATACGCCTATCGTAGATACATGTGTGTTAGTAAGTCTGCATCAAAATCAGCTGTTTTTGGAGATTGTGGTCAACACCCATTAAGGACAGAATATTTCAAAAAAAGTGTAAAATACTGGCTAACCATTCTTTATATGCAGGAAACAAGACTAGTTAAAAAATGCTATTTGATATTGAAATTGTACGATGAATCTGGTCAGAAAAATTGGGTTACTTCAGTAAAACTATTGTTACAAAGATTCGGTTTTGGTTATGTATGGGAACGCCAGTGTGTCCTGAATGGAAGACTGTTTCTTTGCGAATTTTGTCAACGTTTAAAAGATCAGGCTGTGCAAGACTGGCCAGCTTCTGTAGCAGATAACCAGAAACTGATACTGTATAAACACTTCAAAGATTCGTTTGTCCATGAAAAATATTTAGATGTTTTAAGCATGAGAAAGTATCGTAGAGCTATGTCTACATTCAGGACAGCCTGCCATAATCTAGAAATAGAAACAGGAAGACATCTTAATATATAAAGAGATGAGAGGATTTGCAAACTATGTGGCGACGGAGTTGGAAATGAGTATCATTTCTTATTAAAGTGCTCTAAACTGCAGGAACTTCGCAAGAAATATATAAACGGAAATTACTGGCGTAATTGTTCGATCCACCAGTTTCATTTACTGATGTCTTCCAAATCAACAAATGTCATTTACGGAGTGGCGTCGTTTATATATTTTGCCTTCAAAGTACGAGCTGATATTAATAACAGCAACAACTAAGTTATTAGTCGCCGGGCAGAAGCCCGCGACTTCTATTTTTAATAGGTTTTCGGAAATGACATGGGAGGGGGGATTATTATTAGAAAGAAACACATTTAGATGTCTTGAACATATTACAATTGTGTTTGTTTAAAAACACTAAGTAATGACACATCTTAAATGAAATAAATATTCCGATGTTTTAGGTATTTTCAGTTTCTTTATTTTGACTCGCATTTATGTTTTTTTGTTTTATTTACGAAGACAAAATAGTCCCTATTAGCTAGACTGAAATACTTTATCTTACACTATATACTACATGTAACCAAAGGCGATAACTACAAACCTTTACGTCGCACAGTCTAATTTGGTTTACATACCAACTGCGTAGATCAATCTCCTTTGCAGAGAGCCGCTCTTTACACTCACTTACAAATAGTAAATCATAGGTGATTTAAAATGTTTATTTGGTTCGAAACAAATGAAGAAAAGAACAAACCGAGATAAAACTGGTTTTAATAGAAAAATTACTTTGAACGAACATTCTCTGCCTATAAAGAGAGTTTCAAGAACGACACCTCTGCGAATAAGAAAGAATCGGTCTTTTGTACAAAATTATTTCGTCCTTGACAATTTTAAATGTGTCATTTAATTCCCTAAAGGCATATTGCTTCCGATCTGCATATTGTTATGCATCATTGACACAAGGACGCTCATCATAATATAATTTTAAAACATGAGTAGTTTGTTATTTTCATTATAAAAAAGGAAGGAAAGAATTACAATAAATTAACATGTTGCAGGGCTCAGTTTATGTTCGAAATTAAGTTTAAATTATACAACAATTTCATTGAGATTTAAGTGTTTAGCTGATATTATATTTCGAAGGTGGTCTAATTCATAAATATTGGACTACATTTCAACATTTGTTAAAGTATGATATAATTAGGATGCCAAGCTAATATCATCCTAAATTGTCTGTTTAGTGTTTTTATTGAAAAATAATAAAATTCAAATATTCTGACAAACATCTTGAAAAGTGTATGTGGAATTCACAAATCTTATAATTATTCCTTAATGAAAGCACTGTATACATACTAAGACTAATGATTGGCAAGATTACTTACTCATTTCTATTACTGTTTTTGATCAATAATTAGTTGGTCAACCTACTTTGGAATGGAGATTGATCATAAACAATGAAAGGCTTCAATTATCATTCACTTCGTTGATCAAACAATGCAAGTTATGAAACATTTTCACTTGACCCCACCCCTGATGTTCCAATATGCCCCTCAGTTGATAACTGTTTATTCAACTACTATAATGTTAGTGCTATGCATAACTGCAGTATGGATTTCCGGCGACATTGATGCGTTGCATCAACTTTCTCTTGTACCTTCATTTAGTTTGATTTTCTTGTAGTTATTGAGCGCTCATATCATTTTGATCATTGTATAATCGGATATGCCGTATGCATGTGCGTGAGTGCGCGTGTATGTACATATGTGCATATATTTATGTGAATATGTATGTGGGGGCGTTTATTGGTGTACGTACATATATCTTCATGCAAACTTAGTCAGTTATATAAACAAGATAAATTGAATAAATAGCATGTATCTTTATTTATATTTTAGGTTACATATCAAATTTCAACAAAACCAATGTGATTATACAGTATGAATTATGTGCATGAAAAATGTTACCAATGTTTACATTCTATCAATACTTCTATTAAGGTCTTTAAAATTGTTTGTAATATTATATTTTGTTGTAATGGGCCGGTGGCCTCTAATCAAATAATCAAATAAAACTTTGTTGTATCCCAGGTTTAAACATAACTACAAATCCAACGGATATACTATGTACAACAATAATACACAGTGCATAGACAAGAAGAACAATGAGTAATAATTATAAAACAATGAAAGCTTCCAAGTCAATAAAAAGTGAACGACAATTATAATTGCTATGCCTTCAATTAATTACAAAGAGCGTCTAAGTAGTTTCTTGAACAATTGCAGGAAAAATAGCACTTATTAAAATGAAATTTAGAAGGTGAAAAGGTCAATTTCAAAACCTCGAACAACTTTAAAACTGCTTGCACTTGTAATTTTTGAGGAAATATATTTTTAAAAAAAAACGTATTGTTGAATGCAAATGATAACAAGAGTACCATGATGTTCCTATATCGCTCACCTGAGTTTATGTACATTTAAAATCAATAGTTTTCAAAGAAGACGACCAATGGATATCATAATATTCACAATGAAAATATTGTGCTACGGTGAGCTAATTATTTCACACATCACAATTCCTCCTTATGCCATTATTTTTTTCAAATCAATTTAAATAGTTTACTTTCATTTATAGATTCTTTAGCTCTACTGGCCAAAGGCCAGAAGAGCTTATGCCATGGCTTTGTGTCCGTCGTCCGTGCGTCCGTAAACAATTGCTTGTGAACGCGATAAAGTATTCAGTTTTGATTATATCGCAATCAAACTTATACAGTAGTTAGATATCCATGAGAGCTCGGTTCCCTTCGCTAACCAGACAGATCCGCCCACGTAAGACCGGATTAAGGCCCTTGAAATTGGCAAAATTGCTATAATACAGCTTGTGAACACAATGGAACCTCCATTTTCTATCCGATCTTCACCAAACGTAGATAGTAGTTAAATATTGATGAGAGCTTGGTTCCTTTGGCAAACCAGCCAGGTCCGCCGATGCAAGTCTGGATTATGGCCCTTGAAATTGTCAAAATTACTATAATAGAGCTTGTGAACACAAAAGAGGCTCTATTTACTATCTGATCTTCACCAAACTGAGATAGTAGTTAAATATTGGTGAGCTTGGTTCCTTTCGAAAACCAGCCACATGTGCTCTTGCATGACTGGATTATGGCCCTTGAAATTGTCAAAATTGCTATAATAGAGCTTGTGAACACAATAGAGGCTCCATTTACTATCGTATCTTCATCAAACTTAGATAATAGTTAAATATTGATGAGAGTTCGGTTCCTTCAAAAACCAGCCAGATGTGCCCAGGCATGACTGTATTATGGCACTTGAAATTGTCAAAATTGCTATAATACAGCTTGTGAACACAATACAGCCTCCATTTACTCTCCGATCTTCACCAAACTTAGATAGTAGTTAAATATTGATGAGAACTTGGTTTCTTTCGCAAATCAGCCAGATCCGTCGATGCAAGACTGGACTATGGCCCTTGAAATTGTCAAAATTGCTATAATAGAGCTTGTGAACACAATAGAGGCTTCATTTACTATCTGATCTTCACCAAACTAAGATAGTAGTTAAATATTGGTGAGAGCACGGTCCTGTCGAAAACCAGCCAGATGTACCCTTGCATGACTGGATTATGAACCTTGAAATTGTCAAATTGCTATAATACAGCTTGTGAACACAACAGAGTGTTCATTTACTATCCGATCTTCACCAAACTTAGATAGTAGTTAAATATTACACCCCAAAAGAACAAACTAACCAAACAACTTCCATGATCATGATGAGCACTTTCTGCTTTTGCCAGATGCAATACTGGATTATGGCCCTTGAAATTGTCAAAATTGCTATAATAGAGCTTGTGAACACAATAGACCCTCCATTTACTATTTGATCTTCACCTTCACCAAACTTAGATAGTAGTTAAATTTTAGTGAAAGCTTGTTCCTTTTGAAAACCAGCCGGATGTGCCCTTGCATGACTAGATTACGACCCTTGAAATTGTCAAAATTGCTATAATACAGCTTGTGAACACAATAGAGTGCTCATTTACTATCCGATCTTCACCAAACTTAGATAGTAGTTCAATATTACACCCCAAAAGAACAAGTTAACAAAACAACTTCTATGATTATGATGAGCACTTGCTGCTTTTGCCAGACTGTTTTCAACTCGGTGTCTTAGTTCATCTATACAGATTTCTGCATGAAGGGCTGGAAAGGGATTAATCTAAGTTCTTTCGTGACTGATTTGACAACGGATTTTGCCCTTCAGCTTTGTGAAATGCCGAAGAGAAATGTTCACCCTTTCCCACATGCAGATGTTTTATGCCACTTTCAATAATTATTAAATCATATGACAGGTTGCTCGGTACGGTTGTGGCCTTGCAGTGTTCACCCACTTAGTGACCTGTCGCTGTGATATAACTGAAATGGTGGTTTTTGAAATCGGCGTAACATCCAAATCACAAAAACGAAATGTCTTAATTGATTGATTGGTTTATCGTTCGAAAAAAATTCGATTTTCCTCCTCTACCAAATTAATCAATTAAAAGGCGACATACATCTAGAGAAAATATTGAAATCACTGTAAATAAAAGTATCAATGTTTAAAACAGTAGAAATCATTGTGGCAAAAGTAGAAATGTTAAGCAGTTTCTGCTGTTGTCGTCATGTTTTCAAATGTCGTGTAGTGTAACAGACTAATATTGTAAATATTGAGATAAATGGAGCAATGAACGTTTCCTTCTTTTCATACAATGTTTTCAAAACTGATTCAAGTTTATTCTTTCCATAATCTAGATATAAAACGTTTTACTACGAGCATTCGTTTACCCTTTCAGACACATGTGGACTAATCTGCAAGAGATGGACCATAATGGGCAACTTCACCTTACATCTAGTGAACAATTTGACCATCTCTGTCAATGTAAGTATAATTATTGAAAAGTGTGGAAAAAAGAAATTGCTTACGATAAACCATTTCTACTTTTGACACATTGTATTTCAAGGCCGTCTGCTGCACATGCGTCAACAAAGTGTGTGTAAGCGGGTAAAGGTTGAACCGTTTCCTTGGTAGCTATTGTTGCAGACGAATAATTTTGAAAGTATTTTGGGAAACAGGGGAATTGCTGAAGATGGGAAATTTCTCCTTTTCACGCAATGCTTTCAAATCTATTTCAAATGGATTATTTCCATATTCTTGATATTAAAACATTCTTTTATCCATTCGGGCCATTCCCCTTTGTTCACACATTTTGATTTATCTTCGACATATGATTGATAATGAGCAATTTCGCCTTTGTATACACTGTTAGCGTCACAAGTCAATAATTATACTTTCATTAGTACAAATTAGCAATAGTTACGTGTGAATTTTCTACGAAAGCCTATTAGGACCATCTGGAAAAAAAAAATATTGTTAAGTCGTAATAACGCGATAAAAGGCGTTATAATGCGAAATAATGCGAAGAAAGGCGTAGGCGAAAAAAGGCATTATAACGCGAAAATAAAGGCGACCCAGAACAACCAATTCGCTATGGGTTATTAGTGGCTGAGCTACGATCTACGTTCCAGATTACCAATTCGCTATGTTTTTACAATCGCTGAGCTGCGATCTACGACCGAAATCAACCAATTCGCAATGTTCGTAGATCGTAGCTCAGCCATTGAAGAAACATGGCGTATTGGTTGATCTGGATCGGACAAGCTATTTATGGGCAGTCACCCATGACTACAGTAGATTGACCATTTACAGAAACCTCTACGATCTTCTTGACTTATAAACTATGGCCACAGTAAAACGACATTTAGAATAAACCCTTGGTATTAAACGAGCAGTGACCTGTGACCTAAGGAAATTGACCTTAAACTTCTTCTCCCGATATTCATGAGCAGTCACCTAGGGACGCAATCAATTGACCGTATATCTAATTGACCAATGACCTACATGTATGGCCGCAGCAAACCGACCTTTAAATAAAACCCAAGCTAGTCATGGGCAGTCACCTATTGCCATGGGTAATTGCCCATTAAACTCCCCTAGATATTGTTAACGAATTAACTTTGGCCACAGTTAACCGACCTTTTGAAACAAACCATTGATATTCATGAGCAGTCACCTATGGCCACAGAATAATGACCAGTATCATATGCATGACACTTCAGAGATTCCACTAAATTATATATAAACAAACATTCATTTAGGAGAAAGTACACCAGTGCGATAACCAAATTAATCGCAAATGTTCGTATTTTACACTTGTTCCACCTTGCAAACGTTTAAAAGTAGCCCGATCCTACGTTGTTTTGGCATTCGATGGTAGTAAAAACTCTCCTCTATCCAACCATATCATCGGCTTGGCTTAGATCATTATATTCAAGAAAAAACTAAAGTTACTGCACAATGATAAATGGTTATATAAAACAAAAGCCTTAGATGTTGTGAGTAATTTCAAATTATTTAGGAACAGTCTTTAACTATACTGGTACATTTGTTATAAATCATGAAACACTTGTTGAAAAAGGTTTAAAAGCATTAAACGTTCTTTTATATTATATTAAACGATTTGATTTTAAACCCTCTGTATTGTGTCAACTGTTTGATGCATTTATTGGCTCTACATTAAATTATGCATGTCAGATATATAGGGGGAGCAGTCATCTAAATATAGAATAAGACGAAAGATACTTTGTCGACCAAAAACAGACTGACAGCCATCTTAGACAACGTAACCTTGTTACCGGCATAGTTTACGACCATCAAAATGAAACCGCACACCAGTAGGACACATTGGTATAACGTCTCACTTACAAAGACGTGTCATTGGTCCACAACAGACTGCAAAAGTAAACTAATTATACACTAGTTATCAAATGATAATCCAATCAATTAATGCTCGTATTCTATTTCGAGGTCGTGTATTAACCCGTACCATAAATCTGCGCCAGGCGGCTTTGAAAACATGTCCACACATTTCATTAAATATAGTGAAACATTTGTGGGAAGCGACAAACTCTTTTTACTCATTCCAAAATGCTTGAAAATGAAGGGGTGCAACCGTTGTACTATACTGTCAAGAAAAAGAAACGCAACAACGATTTTAAATGAATATATTTAACGGTGGATTTCATTATTGAGCCAACTGTTTTTGTATTTGAAATTAACAACATGTCCTTTACTCAATTCCAAAATTGCGTCCAATTTAATTCAGAGGTGTGATCCCAAGAAAATTTATTTATCCCTGGGGTGGTCATTTTTTAAATGAAAGTCAATAGTTCAGTACCGTGTCTGAGCCCCGTTAGCAGCTAGTCCTGCAGATATCGGCCTGGTCATGGTCATGATAAGGTTGTTGATCTGAGCCAGTGGAATAGCATTCCACTCCTCTTTTAGTGCCTGACGTAGTGCTGCAATTGTTGCTCGTGGCTGAGGATGTCGTCGAATACGCCTATCAAGAACATCCCATAAATGCTCTATTGGAGACATATCGGCACTGTATGGAGGCCAGCCCATAACATCCACGTTGTTTTGTCGTAAGAAAGCCATGCTTTCTCCAACAACATGAGTACAAGCGGTATCCTGCTGAAAGGTGACGTTGTGATGACGAACAAAGGGAACAACAAATGGCTGTAGGACGAGTAGGACGAGCTCTATATACCGTAGAGCTGTTAAGTTACCTTCAATGAAAACTAAAGGCTTTCTCTGTCCTTAACACATGCCAGCCGACACCATCAGTCCACCTCCCCCAAAACGATCACGTTCTAGCAAACAGTTATTACGATAAAGTTTTCCTAAACGTCTGTACACACGTTGACGTCTATCAGCTCTGAAAAGAAGGAACATAGACTCATCTGAAAACATAACATGTCTCAAACGATAAAATAAGTGGTTACCGTGTTATGTAACTAGTTAGTCAGATAAGTATCGTGATAATTATGTAGTTAACTAGTTAGTGAGATAAGTATCGTGATAATTATGTTGTTAACTAGTTATGTAACTAGTTAGTCAGATAAGTATCGTGATATTTATGTGGTTAACTAGTTATGTAACTAGTTACCTACTTAATGAGAAAACTATTCTTTAGATATATGTTAAGTGATTAACGTGTTATGTAACTAGTTAATCAGATAAATATCGTGATAATTATGTAGTTAACTAGTTAGTGAGATAAGTATTGTGATATTTATGTGGTTAACTAGTTATGTAACTAGTTACCTACTTAATGAGAAAACTGTCCTTTAGATATCTGTTAAGTGATTAACGTGTAATGTAACTAGTTACGTAACTAGTTAACCACTTACTTATCACGATACTTATCTGACTAACTAGTTACATAACTAGTTAACCACATAATTATCACGATACTTATCTCACTAACTAGTTAACTACATAATTATCACGATACTTATCTGACTAACTAGTTACATGACACGTTAACCACTTATTATATATAAAATATGGCATTATGTAGGTATCTGTTGGCAGTAGTGGGCAGTAACATAGACTTTTCTGTGTTGACATAAGTATCTGTTTACATAAAAATTAACGCGTTAATCAGATATTTATCATGATAATTACGTGACTAACTAGTTATATAACGTGATAATTAAGTGGTTATGTAGTGGCAGAAGTATGCCACCATAGCAGACAGAGAACCTTCATCCTATTTATCCCAACAGGTTCAACAAATTAGGACAGACGTTCAAATGTGTATGTGGCAGATGCAGACAGATACCAACAGAGAAGCTGAGGGAGTGTTGTGACTTTCCCCAAGACAGATGTCTATCTGTGTTTGCAGTAAGTAGATGTCTAAATGTGTATGCTAATTACTTTATTAGCACTAGCACATTAACAATAAATGGTTATTGCAACAAAATACAGACACATTACAATTAAATATGTACAATGTAGGAGTGACAGTGGATACGTATGAGATAAATAAGGTATCTTTTGACAATGGATTTCTAACCAACAAGCATTCTTTCAAGTAATTCACTACAGTTGGAGAATTACTATTGAGAATTGAGATAAGCAACTTGTATGATAAAAAAAAATTGTTGTTCAATAGATCATTATTATCCCCTCGTCAAACAGAGTTTGAGAGGGGATATAGTTACAGGGCTGTCCGTGTGTCCGTCCGTAACAACCTTGTGACCACTCTACACTGAACATCCTTTGGCCGATCTTAACCAAACTTGGTATACAGTTAGTATATATGGCAAGGTCTATAAGCCTACTTATTTTCAAGGTCATAGCGTCAAGGTCGATGTCAAAATTTGACTTGGACTCTTTTCCCATATAACAACCATGTGACCATTCTACACTGAACATCCTTTGACTGATCTTAACCAAACGTGGTATACAGTTAGTATATGGCAAGGTCTAGAAGCCTATTTATTTTCAAGGTCATAGGATCAAGGTCAATGACAAAATTGGACTTTCCGTCCGTAACAACCTTGTGACCACTCTACACTGAACATCCTTTGACTGATCTTAACCAAACTTAGTATACAGTGACTATATGGCAAGGTCTAGAAGCCTATTTATTTTCAAGGTCATAGGGTCAAGGTCAAAATTGGACTTTCCGTCCGTAACAACTTTGTGACCACTCTACACTGAACATCCTTTGACTGATATTAACCAAACTTGGTATACAGTTAGTATATGGCATGGGCTAGAAGCCTTTTTTTTCAAGGTCATAGGGTAAAGGTCGAGGTCAAAATTGGACTTGGACTATTTTCCCATCATAGCCTTGTGACCTCTCTACACTGAACATCCTTTGACTGATCGTAATCAAACTTGGTATACAGTTAGTATATGGCAAGGTCTAGAAGCCAATTCATTTTCAATGTCAATGTCAAAATTGGACATTCCGTCCGTAACAACCTTGTGACCACTCTACACTGAACACCCTTTGACTGATCTTAACCAAACCTTGTATACAGTTAGTATATGGCAAGGTCTAGAAGCCTATTTATATTCAAGGTCAAGGTCAAAATTGGACTTTCCGTCCGTAACAACCTTGTGACCACTCTACACTGAACACCCTTTGACTGATCTTAACCAAACCTGGTATACAGTTAGTATATGGCAAGGTCTAGAAGCCTATTTATTTTCAAGGTCAATGTCAAAATTGGACTTTCCGTCCGTAACAACCTTGTGACCACTCTACACTGAACACCCTTCGACTGATCTTAACCAAACCTGGAATACAGTTAGGATATGGCAAGGTCTAGAAGCCTATTTATTTTCAAGGTCATAGGGTCAAGGTCAAAATTGGACTGACTATTTTCCCATATAACACCTATTTTCAAGGTCATAGGGTCAAGGTCAAAATTGGACTTTGACTATTTTCCCATATAACAACCTTGTGACCAATCTACACTGAACACCCTTTGACTGATCTTAACCAAACCTGGTATACAGTTAGTATATGGCAAGGTCTAGAAGCCTATTTATTTTCAAGGTCATAGGGTAAAGGACAAGGTCAAAATTTGACAACAACCGTAACAACCTTGTGACCACTCTACACTGAACATCCTTTGACCGATCTTAACCAAACTTGGTACATGTATACAGTAAGCATATGGCAAGGTTTAGAAGCCTATTTATTTTCAGTCATAGGGTCAATGTCAAGGTCAAAATTAGACTGACTATTTTCCCATATAACAGCCTTGTGACCACTCTACACTGAACATCCTTCGACCGATCTTAACCAAACTTGCCCTACAGTTAGTATATGGCAAGGTCTAGAAGCCTATTGATTGTAAATGGGCAAAGGTGGGGTCATTTTGCAAAGGCCAAATGCGCAGACAAGGACAAATTACACTTAGTTCTCTGGTACATAACATTAATAACAATTTGATAAAGGCAAGGACAAATAACATTAGTTTTCTGGTACATAACATTAATATCCAGGTCATTGGCCATATTGTAAGCCATATTTTTAAATGTAATACCGAGGGGATGCATCCGCGTTGCGGTGCCCTTGTTTACTTTTTTAATGAGGTTATCTCTTAAGTATTTGTATGATCCCTGCGTGTATGATCAATCGGTGAAAGATATGGCCTTAATAATAATAGTCTAACAATTAGACCTTGTGAACTTATGTTTGACTCCATAAGACCCAGTTTTGAAACTGACTGATATTTGAATTAGATAGAAATGTTCTGTTAAACTTTCATAAACATTATATGTTTAATGTGTCATATAGTATTCACAAGGTATTTTAAAATTATCCACAGCTTTGGTTGCAAACCATTAACAAGGGATGTCAATTCAAGGCAAACATTCTTTCTAATGTATTTCATCTGCCACCAATGTGTTAACAGTATATTTAGAAAAGTAGGTAGTTGAAATTTTAGGACACCTACAGCCGCTGGGATTTGAAAACATTGTAACAAATGATGAAATGTATCATCTTGAGCAATTCCGCCTTTTACCACAATGTTTTAAACTCTATCCAAATTTCAATGTTCATACTTTAATTTATAAAGATGTTTTTAATTTTCATAGTTTTGATTGGTTTAAACAGTATTTATTGCATATTTACATGTACATATAATTATCAATATGGCAGTATATACAAAGGATTTGAAAACAAGCCTTAAATGCTTATATAAATTCATTTCCTGTGAGGTCAGGATATAAGACAGCTAATACAATCAGAATGGATAATGTGAAATAGTATTTATTTTAAAATTTGACTGTAATAAACACTTTTTACGATATAAGTCATAATTCAAAGAACTACATTCTAGTCTAAGACGTGCGTGTAAAACTTGGCCACGTCTATTTCCTACGGAATAGTAAGTTGGCAGTTTTTGCATGTTAGTGCTGAGACGACGCTTGAAAATAGGGAGACTTGGACTTAATCTTATATTAATTGGTAAATAATTCCATTGCCGAATAACAGAAGGAAGAAATGATTCTTGATATTGAGTTGTTGTTCTTGATTGTATTGACGGAGTGTCTCTATTATTTATAAGGGTGTATCTATTAACTGGTGGGATCGGTATCAATTCTGTAAGGTAACTAGGGGATATATTGTGTTTCATTTTGTAAAATAATATAAGTTTGTGTTTTCGTCGTCTGTTTGATAATGTGTCCCATTTGACATCGTTATATCATTTTGCTATACTGCATAGTTTTGTTGCGCCAGTAACTATTCTGGCTGCTTCAATTTGGATGGATTCTATATCGTTACTTTGATCGGCAGTACTTAGTTTTGATTTCAAAGTCATCTGCTGCAGACTTGTGGTATAATGTGAGAAAGGGTAAAACTAGACCATTGTTTTATTCTGAGTATCATATGTTTATGTGAAAAGGTAGTATTGTGGGGGTATTAATCAGTTTCAGTCATAGCTCTATGATATACACTAATAATAATAATTATTGTCTATGATATCCAGTACATATACAAAATAAGCTAATAGGACATTATACCTCTGGTGTTTCAAAGACAATATTAGTGATACTTGCATTAGCATCTTGAATCTTTGTCAGAAAATTCCTGTGAAGTTGGTTTGAAATTTGTCTGGTGGTTATATATGAGATGTTGTGGCTTGGCCTGTGAAGTTGGTTTGAAATTTGTCTGGCGGTTATGGAGAATAGGTTGTAGCTTAAAGTTAACAATCAACAGACAACTAGTGATAATGCTAGATCACCTCGACCAGAGGAGCTGTTCATGCCTCCAGGGCCCTCTTGTTGTTTAAATAGAAACAAGAGAAAGTTGATGCAATGCATCAATGTCGCCGGATATCCATAGTGCAGTTATGCATAACACTAACATTATAGTAGTTGAATAAACAGTTATCAACTGAGGGGCATATTGGAACATCAGGGGTGGGGTCAAGTGAAAATGTATCATAACTTGCATTGTTTTGTCAACGAAGTGAATGATAATTGAAGCCTTTCATTGTTTATGATCAATCTCCATTCCAAAGTAGGTTGACTAGACACACAACCAACTATTTATTGATCATAAACAGTAATGGAAATGAGAAATCTTGCCAATCATTAGTCTTAGTATATATACAGTGCTTTCATTAAGGAATAATTATAAGATTTGTGAATTCCACATACACTTTTCAAGATGTTTGTCAGAATATTTGAATTTTATTATTTTTCAATAAAACCACAAAACAGACAATTTAGGATTTGCATGCAATAGCACATCATTTTACATTTCCTCTATTAAAGTCAACAGTGGACACCTTTGCAGCAATATACTTTTAAAACAATGAGTTAAGGGTTAAATCGCTGAGTTTTCTCTTTTTCTCAAAATTATATTAGCTTGGCATCCTAATTATATCATACTTTAACAAATGTTGAAATGTAGTCCAATATTTATAAATTAGACCACATTCGAAATATAATATCAACTAAACAGTTAAATCTCATTGAAATTGTTGTATAATTTAAACTTAATTTCGAACATAAACTGAGCCCTACAACATGTTAATTTATTTTAATTCTTTCCTTCCTTTTTTATAATGAAAATAACAAAACTACTCATGTTTTAAAATTATATTATGATGAGCGCCCTTGTGTCAATGATCCATAACATATGCAGATCGGAAGCAATATGCCTTTAGGGAATTAAATGACACATTTAAAATTGTCAAGGACGAAATAATTTTGTACGAAAGACCCGATTCTTTCTTATTCGCAGAGGTGTCGTTCTTGAAACTCTCTTTATAGGCAGAGAGTGTTCGTTCAAAGTAATTTTTCTATTAAAACTAGTTTTTGTCTCGGTTTGTTCTTTTCTTCATTTGTTTCGAACCAAATAAACATTTCAAATCATCTACGATTTACTTTTTGTAAGTGAGTGTAAAGAGACGGCTCTCTGCAAAGGAGATTGATCTACGCAGTTGGTATTCGCGAGTCACGCTTCAAGCAGGTGCGCGTATGTAAACAAATTAGACTGCGACGTAAAGGTTTGTAGTTATCGCCTTTTGAGTACATGTAGTAAATAGTGTAAACATAAAGTATACCAGTCTAGCTAATAGGGACCGTTTTGTCTTCGTAAATAAAACAACAAAACATAAATGCGAGTCAAAATAAAGAAACTGAAAATACCTAAAACATCGGAATATTTATTTCATTTTAGATGTGTCGATTACTTAGTGTTTTTTAAACAAACACAATTGTAATATGTTCAAGACATCTAAATGTGTTTCTTTCTAATATAATCCCCCCCTCCCATGTGATTTCCGAAAACCTATTAAAAATAGAAGTCGCGGGCTTCTGCCCCGGCGACTAATGATGTATATATATAAGTATGGATCCTACATTAAAGGCGAACATCCGTGCTAAAAAGAAACAGACATTAAGGCGAAAGTATTTTAAGGCGACCGTATTCAGTTCGCCTTAATGTTTTAGATGTCACAGAAGTCATTTCAGTTGTTAACACAACATTTAAATATAGGTAAGTCAAGCAGACATACAATATACTTTAAGAGAAAATGGACTTTTGATCGTATTAGTATATATATATACGTGCCATTGAACAAAGGGGGGCCTATATCTCGATGCAAAAAAAAACATCACTTAAGTGCAATAGTTTTTCTTTATAAACAGCAACATGACGGAATACACCTATACAATGTAGCAACCTATATTTTTTCTCTTGGCAAGACTTTATTATTTACTTTAGCCTTTACTTTAGCCCGAATTAATGATTAAAGATTCCTTTGAAACCTATATGTCTTTTAGAGATATACGCAGCTTGATTTACAACATATAGCAGCGGTTATGTTCGAATCAAAATTGTTATCTGTAATAACAGTTTTTCATTACATGTCTTTATCATTTCAGATACAAAACGAAGCCCAGAAACGAACTTGTGCAAATCCATGCATTGAGGTTTCAATTGTCCATGGCTGGTCTTATTCAACAGGACGTACTTGCTAATGCAAACCATGTTTACTAAATACACAAATGTTTTGAAGAAGTGTTACAATCCATTACTCGATGCAAAACGACATTTAAACGCCTTTTGAGCAGATGACTTTTGAAAATATTGCGACAAAATGGATATTTACAAATAATGATAATGTTTTAAACATTACATGAATAAAAGCAATACTTGAATCGGTATTATTACAATTGTTTGAGAATATGTAATAGGAGCAGACGACATATCACTTTTATCTGAGGGAAGCGGTAAAAACACAGTTGTCGTTCAATCCAGTTGCTTCGTGGATGCACTAAATAGCCTGCTAAAGTGTATTAGATCTTTACTCTCCAGAACTATCTCCGTAC
>JASEVX010000377.1:0-62500 GCA_031761405.1 Serripes groenlandicus
TTTAATGGGTTTAAAGGCCAAGGTCAAGGTCCCAGTGTCCCAATTTTGGAAGGCATTATTGCACAAAATACGCCCTTCAAGGTCAGACTTTTATCACAAAAGAGATGTTATGCCCATAAACATTCACAGCAAGTTTGATTGAGAGATAAGAAATGTTGAATGTAAAGAGCCCTTGGCCAAATTGTTGATAATTCAAGGGCCATAAACAATTTGGCACTGAAAGAGTTAAATAATTGTTCTCTCTATCAATTCATGTCACAAAGTACCTTGGCGATTTGGCTGGTTATCGTCCTTGGCCCAAAGATTATGTCCACAGCCATGTTTACCCAGTTTGGTGAAGATTTGGAAGAAAATTGTTTGCCTGAGAAAGCTGAGAAGGCTAACTTGGCCAATTTTTGATAATTCAAGGCCCATTTTCCAAAAGTTCCTTGCACAATTTCGCTGACAAGCGAACACGGAGTAGACATTATGCCCACAGCCATATTCAACAAGTTTGGTGTAGATCGGATGTAAACTGTTTGACCTAGAGAGGCTAATTTGGTCAGTAATAGTAAATGGAGGCTCTATTGTGTTCACAAGCTGTATTATAGCAATTTTGACAATTTCAAGGGCCATAATCCAGTCATGCAAGGGCAAATCTGGCTGGTTTTTGAAAGGAACCGATCTCTCATCAATATTTAACTACTATCTAAGTTTGGTGAAGACCACATAGTAAATGGAGCCCCTGTTGTGTTCACAAGCTTTATTATAGCAATTTTGGCAAATTCTAGGGCAATAATCCAGCCTTGCATGGGCGGTTCTAGCTGGTTTGCAAAAGGAACCAAGCTCTGATCAATATTAAACTACTATCTAAGTTTGGTGAAGATCGAATAATAAATGGAGGCTCTATTGTGTTCACAAGCTGTATTATAGGAATTTTGACAATTTCAAGGGCCATAACCTAGTCTTGCATGTGCGGATCTGACTGGTTAGCGAAAGGAACTGAGCTCTCGTGGATATCTAACTACTGTATAAGTTTGATTGAGATACAATCAAAACTGAAGATTGTATCGTGTTCACAAGCAATTGTTTACGCATGCACTGACAACCACGCCACGGCATAAGCTCTTCTGGCCTTTGGTCAGTAGAGCTAAAATGATAAACAAATCATATAAATAAAAGAGGACTGGTAAAATAAAGCATATACATATTAATAATGATATTCATAACAAGAAAAAAAGATTGTAGACAATCCTTAGTCCCCAACCGGGTGCTTCAAGGTCAGTGGGTACAATATTGATTGTTTGTCGTTTTATGCCACTTTCAACAATTTATCAGTTAAATCCAGGTGTGATAACATAGAAGATATGGCCGGATATGATTTGTCTTTAAATGGGGTCAGAGGTCAAGGTTACAGTGATCTTACTTTTGTACATGACAAATCCTCTTTCCAAGATATAATCTTTATTTCCTCCAATATATGAAGATCATACAAATATGAACACATTGATAAACAAACAATCAAAAAGGAAAGGTTATAAACAAAAATAAAAGCTCTTATCTACGTCCCTGCATAAATGTACAAAAAATGGGAGTTTGCATATTCAAATTGACAATATCAGTTCCATAAAGTACAGAATTGACAAAGTTACATAAAGTACCTGGAACAATTCCATGTGTCATGGAGAAACGATGCAACCACATTAAAGAACATGTCATTTTTTCCCTGAAGAAGACGTTACAAATTTGGGTCCAAACCAAACAATGCTCGAACATACTCCTCTCCATATAGTGTTAATAAACACAGTAAAATCGAATTCTCGATTAAAACATTCTTCTAAAAGGAGCTTACAAGTCTGCACACAATTACAATTAACTAAAATATGCTCTGTTATACAACATGTTATGTCAGTTATTCCACACTTAGAACAAGTCAAGTCTGTGGAAGATAGAAAGGCTATCATCTGAGCCACAGAAAAGCTGAAAGAAAGCATACTTTGATGATGTTTACCTAAAAGACTTACATGTAGGACTCACAGAAAAGTTTTTTCAGACAATTCCTTTTTTTTTAATTTAAGTAACCGGGATAATTTTACCCCATCATTTTTTTCAAAGAGAACTAATGAGCAAAATCCACTTTTCTCACAATATTTCAATGTTGTTTAACTAATGCTTCCAATTGTTGGTAAATCTATATATTTGGGGATCCCTAAACACTTTTTAAATTTAGTTTTGCTTTAATCTGAATGCACAGTGTACATCCAAGATAAGTATTTGTCACGTTCACATCAAGCCATAGATACTTTCTATTCCATTCTGATCTTGTTTGATTTAATGTAAATTATTTAAGCAACACAAATGTAAACAATTGCTTAACTTACTTTTTATTTGCTTTTGAGTACCCGTCATTTTAAAAAGAACTGGCTTTTTTTAAAAATTCTTTTGCTTTTTTAAGCAAATATTCTACTTATCTGTAGCCCTGTCCAGGTGTGATAATATAAGCGATATGGCCGGATATCAAGGTCAATGTCAGTTACCAAATTTTGATATGAAACGCCATCTGCACAAGATACATGTGCATACCAAATTTCGAAAATAGTAGTGAAGTGGTTTAGGAGATAAGGCCCGGAAAAATGTGGGTCAGATTTCTCTTTTAATGGGTTTAAAGGCCAAGGTCAAGGTCCCAGTGTCCCAATTTTGGAAGGCATTATTGCACAAAATACGCCCTTCAAGGTCAGACTTTTATCACAAAAGAGATGTTATGCCCATAAACATTCACAGCAAGTTTGATTGAGAGATAAGAAATGTTGAATGTAAAGAGCCCTTGGCCAAATTGTTGATAATTCAAGGGCCATAAACAATTTGGCACTGAAAGAGTTAAATAATTGTTCTCTCTATCAATTCATGTCACAAAGTACCTTGGCGATTTGGCTGGTTATCGTCCTTGGCCCAAAGATTATGTCCACAGCCATGTTTACCCAGTTTGGTGAAGATTTGGAAGAAAATTGTTTGCCTGAGAAAGCTGAGAAGGCTAACTTGGCCAATTTTTGATAATTCAAGGCCCATTTTCCAAAAGTTCCTTGCACAATTTCGCTGACAAGCGAACACGGAGTAGACATTATGCCCACAGCCATATTCAACAAGTTTGGTGTAGATCGGATGTAAACTGTTTGACCTAGAGAGGCTAATTTGGTCAGTAATAGTAAATGGAGGCTCTATTGTGTTCACAAGCTGTATTATAGCAATTTTGACAATTTCAAGGGCCATAATCCAGTCATGCAAGGGCAAATCTGGCTGGTTTTTGAAAGGAACCGATCTCTCATCAATATTTAACTACTATCTAAGTTTGGTGAAGACCACATAGTAAATGGAGCCTCTGTTGTGTTCACAAGCTTTATTATAGCAATTTTGGCAAATTCTAGGGCAATAATCCAGCCTTGCATGGGCGGTTCTAGCTGGTTTGCAAAAGGAACCAAGCTCTGATCAATATTAAACTACTATCTAAGTTTGGTGAAGATCGAATAATAAATGGAGGCTCTATTGTGTTCACAAGCTGTATTATAGGAATTTTGACAATTTCAAGGGCCATAACCTAGTCTTGCATGTGCGGATCTGACTGGTTAGCGAAAGGAACTGAGCTCTCGTGGATATCTAACTACTGTATAAGTTTGATTGAGATACAATCAAAACTGAAGATTGTATCGTGTTCACAAGCAATTGTTTACGCATGCACTGACAACCACGCCACGGCATAAGCTCTTCTGGCCTTTGGTCAGTAGAGCTAAAATGATAAACAAATCATATAAATAAAAGAGGACTGGTAAAATAAAGCATATACATATTAATAATGATATTCATAACAAGAAAAAAAGATTGTAGACAATCCTTAGTCCCCAACCGGGTGCTTCAAGGTCAGTGGGTACAATATTGATTGTTTGTCGTTTTATGCCACTTTCAACAATTTATCAGTTAAATCCAGGTGTGATAACATAGAAGATATGGCCGGATATGATTTGTCTTTAAATGGGGTCAGAGGTCAAGGTTACAGTGATCTTACTTTTGTACATGACAAATCCTCTTTCCAAGATATAATCTTTATTTCCTCCAATATATGAAGATCATACAAATATGAACACATTGATAAACAAACAATCAAAAAGGAAAGGTTATAAACAAAAATAAAAGCTCTTATCTACGTCCCTGCATAAATGTACAAAAAATGGGAGTTTGCATATTCAAATTGACAATATCAGTTCCATAAAGTACAGAATTGACAAAGTTACATAAAGTACCTGGAACAATTCCATGTGTCATGGAGAAACGATGCAACCACATTAAAGAACATGTCATTTTTTCCCTGAAGAAGACGTTACAAATTTGGGTCCAAACCAAACAATGCTCGAACATACTCCTCTCCATATAGTGTTAATAAACACAGTAAAATCGAATTCTCGATTAAAACATTCTTCTAAAAGGAGCTTACAAGTCTGCACACAATTACAATTAACTAAAATATGCTCTGTTATACAACATGTTATGTCAGTTATTCCACACTTAGAACAAGTCAAGTCTGTGGAAGATAGAAAGGCTATCATCTGAGCCACAGAAAAGCTGAAAGAAAGCATACTTTGATGATGTTTACCTAAAAGACTTACATGTAGGACTCACAGAAAAGTTTTTTCAGACAATTCCTTTTTTTTTAATTTAAGTAACCGGGATAATTTTACCCCATCATTTTTTTCAAAGAGAACTAATGAGCAAAATCCACTTTTCTCACAATATTTCAATGTTGTTTAACTAATGCTTCCAATTGTTGGTAAATCTATATATTTGGGGATCCCTAAACACTTTTTAAATTTAGTTTTGCTTTAATCTGAATGCACAGTGTACATCCAAGATAAGTATTTGTCACGTTCACATCAAGCCATAGATACTTTCTATTCCATTCTGATCTTGTTTGATTTAATGTAAATTATTTAAGCAACACAAATGTAAACAATTGCTTAACTTACTTTTTATTTGCTTTTGAGTACCCGTCATTTTAAAAAGAACTGGCTTTTTTTAAAAATTCTTTTGCTTTTTTAAGCAAATATTCTACTTATCTGTAGCCCTGTCCAGGTGTGATAATATAAGCGATATGGCCGGATATCAAGGTCAATGTCAGTTACCAAATTTTGATATGAAACGCCATCTGCACAAGATACATGTGCATACCAAATTTCGAAAATAGTAGTGAAGTGGTTTAGGAGATAAGGCCCGGAAAAATGTGGGTCAGATTTCTCTTTTAATGGGTTTAAAGGCCAAGGTCAAGGTCCCAGTGTCCCAATTTTGGAAGGCATTATTGCACAAAATACGCCCTTCAAGGTCAGACTTTTATCACAAAAGAGATGTTATGCCCATAAACATTCACAGCAAGTTTGATTGAGAGATAAGAAATGTTGAATGTAAAGAGCCCTTGGCCAAATTGTTGATAATTCAAGGGCCATAAACAATTTGGCACTGAAAGAGTTAAATAATTGTTCTCTCTATCAATTCATGTCACAAAGTACCTTGGCGATTTGGCTGGTTATCGTCCTTGGCCCAAAGATTATGTCCACAGCCATGTTTACCCAGTTTGGTGAAGATTTGGAAGAAAATTGTTTGCCTGAGAAAGCTGAGAAGGCTAACTTGGCCAATTTTTGATAATTCAAGGCCCATTTTCCAAAAGTTCCTTGCACAATTTCGCTGACAAGCGAACACGGAGTAGACATTATGCCCACAGCCATATTCAACAAGTTTGGTGTAGATCGGATGTAAACTGTTTGACCTAGAGAGGCTAATTTGGTCAGTAATAGTAAATGGAGGCTCTATTGTGTTCACAAGCTGTATTATAGCAATTTTGACAATTTCAAGGGCCATAATCCAGTCATGCAAGGGCAAATCTGGCTGGTTTTTGAAAGGAACCGATCTCTCATCAATATTTAACTACTATCTAAGTTTGGTGAAGACCACATAGTAAATGGAGCCTCTGTTGTGTTCACAAGCTTTATTATAGCAATTTTGGCAAATTCTAGGGCAATAATCCAGCCTTGCATGGGCGGTTCTAGCTGGTTTGCAAAAGGAACCAAGCTCTGATCAATATTAAACTACTATCTAAGTTTGGTGAAGATCGAATAATAAATGGAGGCTCTATTGTGTTCACAAGCTGTATTATAGGAATTTTGACAATTTCAAGGGCCATAACCTAGTCTTGCATGTGCGGATCTGACTGGTTAGCGAAAGGAACTGAGCTCTCGTGGATATCTAACTACTGTATAAGTTTGATTGAGATACAATCAAAACTGAAGATTGTATCGTGTTCACAAGCAATTGTTTACGCATGCACTGACAACCACGCCACGGCATAAGCTCTTCTGGCCTTTGGTCAGTAGAGCTAAAATGATAAACAAATCATATAAATAAAAGAGGACTGGTAAAATAAAGCATATACATATTAATAATGATATTCATAACAAGAAAAAAAGATTGTAGACAATCCTTAGTCCCCAACCGGGTGCTTCAAGGTCAGTGGGTACAATATTGATTGTTTGTCGTTTTATGCCACTTTCAACAATTTATCAGTTAAATCCAGGTGTGATAACATAGAAGATATGGCCGGATATGATTTGTCTTTAAATGGGGTCAGAGGTCAAGGTTACAGTGATCTTACTTTTGTACATGACAAATCCTCTTTCCAAGATATAATCTTTATTTCCTCCAATATATGAAGATCATACAAATATGAACACATTGATAAACAAACAATCAAAAAGGAAAGGTTATAAACAAAAATAAAAGCTCTTATCTACGTCCCTGCATAAATGTACAAAAAATGGGAGTTTGCATATTCAAATTGACAATATCAGTTCCATAAAGTACAGAATTGACAAAGTTACATAAAGTACCTGGAACAATTCCATGTGTCATGGAGAAACGATGCAACCACATTAAAGAACATGTCATTTTTTCCCTGAAGAAGACGTTACAAATTTGGGTCCAAACCAAACAATGCTCGAACATACTCCTCTCCATATAGTGTTAATAAACACAGTAAAATCGAATTCTCGATTAAAACATTCTTCTAAAAGGAGCTTACAAGTCTGCACACAATTACAATTAACTAAAATATGCTCTGTTATACAACATGTTATGTCAGTTATTCCACACTTAGAACAAGTCAAGTCTGTGGAAGATAGAAAGGCTATCATCTGAGCCACAGAAAAGCTGAAAGAAAGCATACTTTGATGATGTTTACCTAAAAGACTTACAGGACTCACAGAAAAGTTTTTTCAGACAATTCCTTTTTTTTTAATTTAAGTAACCGGGATAATTTTACCCCATCATTTTTTTTAAAGAGAACTAATGAGCAAAATCCACTTTTCTCACAATATTTCAATGTTGTTTAACTAATGCTTCCAATTGTTGGTAAATCTATATATTTGGGGATCCCTAAACACTTTTTAAATTTAGTTTTGCTTTAATCTGAATGCACAGTGTACATCCAAGATAAGTATTTGTCACGTTCACATCAAGCCATAGATACTTTCTATTCCATTCTGATCTTGTTTGATTTAATGTAAATTATTTAAGCAACACAAATGTAAACAATTGCTTAACTTACTTTTTATTTGCTTTTGAGTACCCGTCATTTTAAAAAGAACTGGCTTTTTTTAAAAATTCTTTTGCTTTTTTAAGCAAATATTCTACTTATCTGTAGCCCTGTCCAGGTGTGATAATATAAGCGATATGGCCGGATATCAAGGTCAATGTCAGTTACCAAATTTTGATATGAAACGCCATCTGCACAAGATACATGTGCATACCAAATTTCGAAAATAGTAGTGAAGTGGTTTAGGAGATAAGGCCCGGAAAAATGTGGGTCAGATTTCTCTTTTAATGGGTTTAAAGGCCAAGGTCAAGGTCCCAGTGTCCCAATTTTGGAAGGCATTATTGCACAAAATACGCCCTTCAAGGTCAGACTTTTATCACAAAAGAGATGTTATGCCCATAAACATTCACAGCAAGTTTGATTGAGAGATAAGAAATGTTGAATGTAAAGAGCCCTTGGCCAAATTGTTGATAATTCAAGGGCCATAAACAATTTGGCACTGAAAGAGTTAAATAATTGTTCTCTCTATCAATTCATGTCACAAAGTACCTTGGCGATTTGGCTGGTTATCGTCCTTGGCCCAAAGATTATGTCCACAGCCATGTTTACCCAGTTTGGTGAAGATTTGGAAGAAAATTGTTTGCCTGAGAAAGCTGAGAAGGCTAACTTGGCCAATTTTTGATAATTCAAGGCCCATTTTCCAAAAGTTCCTTGCACAATTTCGCTGACAAGCGAACACGGAGTAGACATTATGCCCACAGCCATATTCAACAAGTTTGGTGTAGATCGGATGTAAACTGTTTGACCTAGAGAGGCTAATTTGGTCAATTTTTGATAATTCAAGGTAATAATCTAATAGTGCTTTGGGCCATTTGGTTAGTTATCAATCTTGTCATACATATGATAAGCAATAAAACATTGAAATAATTAAGTCTTGTCAAAATCTGTTTATTAAACAGAGGCTATAAATCTGTTTCAGTGTCATGTCATGCTTTGTTATTGCTGGAAATAATACTTTATTCATATTCTATGAGTTCAAAACAGCAAGTAAAAATTGGCAATTAAGACTTTCATTTTTCGAAAATCAGCATTTTGTCTGGATACTTTTTTTCAGCAAGTGACTTGTGTAATTCAATCAACAATGAAAATTCAAATATATAAACATGTACCTCGGTTCCCGAAGATGTCCCAGGAATTTGTCTGATTTGATCTGTAAGTGTCTTCAGCTGGTCTGTATTAGTCTTATCGCTACTTTTTAAATCTTCTAAAACTTTGCTTTGTTGATCATTCTGTTGAACACAACATAATACACAAATAAATTAATTTATCAACTTAACAATAAAGATGCCAGGCAATTCTTAAAACAACCTTATGAACTTAGCGACCAGCGAAGATCAAAATAAGATTGTATTGATGCACAGTTTGATTAGGTTCCCCCTTTTTGTTACATAGCTGTGAAAATATTCATGATTTGTAATTACACATTGAAACAAGAGGACCATGATGGTCCTATATCGCTCACCTGATTTAATCAAACTTAAAAAGTTTTCAGTGTTTTTTCCCCTATATGAAAGGAATCCGCTGTGGTCGAGTGGTTAGCGTCGGGGATTTCGAAACCGGGTGTCCCGGGTTCGATCCCCAGTCGCGGCACTACGGTCATGGTGGACTACCCTTGGGCAAGGCACATTTTCTAGCCTAGTACTGGTTTGTTTACCCAGGGATCATGAATAATTAAATTTAATTGCGCGCTAAATGACCTTAGCTGTCGATGCGCCATAAAACAATATACATTCATTCATTCCCCTATATGAGTCTATGAAAACAAGTGACCCCGGGGAGGGGTAATTTTTGACCCCAGTGCTATAATTTAAACAATCTTGGAAGAGGTCCACTAGATGATGCTACATACCAAATATCTTTTAGACAAGAAGAATTTTAAAGTTTTTTCCCTATCTATGTAAAACAAGTGACCCCAGGGATGGGTCATTTTTTACCCCATGGCTATAATTTAAACAATGTTAGTAGAGGTCCACTAGATGATGCTACATACCAAATATCAAAGGCAAGAGCCCTCTACTTTTAGACAAGAAGATTTTGAAAGTTTTTCCCCCAAATGAGTCTATGTAAAACAAGGGACCCCCGGGATGGGGTAATTTTTGACGCCATGGTTATAATTTGAACAAATCTTGGTAGAGGTCCACTAGATGATGCTACATACAAATAACAAAGGTTGGGCCCTCTTCTTTTTTAGACAAGAAGAATTTTAATAAAAATTTGAACAATCTTGGTAGAGGTCCACAATGATGCTACATACCAAATATCAAAGGCCTGGGCCTTCTACTTTTAGACAAGAAGATTTTTAAAGTTTTTTCCGTATATAAGTTTATGAAAAACAAGTGACCCCCAGGAGAGGGGTCATTTTTGACCCCAGGGCTATAATTTGAACAAGCTTGGAAGAGTCCACTAGATTATGCTACATACCAAATATCTTTTAGACAAGAAGACTTTTTAAGTTTTTTCCCTATATGAGTCTATGAAAAACAAGTGACCCCCAGGAGAGGGGTCATTTTTGACCCCAGGGCTATAATTTGAACAAGCTTGGTGGAGGTCCACTAGATGATGCTACATACCAAATATCTTTTAGACAAGAAGACTTTTTAAGTTTTTTCCCTATATGTGTCTATATAAAACTCCCTGGGGAGGGGGAAATTTTGACCCCAGGGCTATAATTTGAACAATCTAGATAGAGGTCCACTAGATGATGCTACATACCAAATATCAAAGGCCTCGGCCTTGTACTTTGAGACAATAAGATTTTTTAAAGTTTTCCTCTATCTATGTCAAACAAGTGACCCCCGGGGGAGGGGTTATTTTTTACCCCAGGGCTATAATTTGAACAATCTTGCTAGAGGTCCACTAGATGATGCTACATACCAAATATCAAAGGCCTGGGCCCTCTACTCTTAGGCAAGCAGATTTGAACAATCTTGGTAGAGGTCTCGGGTCTACTAGATGATGCCACATACCAAATATTAAAGGCCTGGGGCCTCTACTTTTAGACAAGAAGATTTTTTAAGGTTTTTCTCTATATGAGTCTATGTAAAACAATAGACCCCCAGGGGAGGGGTCATTTTGACCCCAGGGCTATAATTTGAACAATCTTGGTAGAGGTCCACTAGATGATGCTACATACCTAATATCAAAGGCCTTGGCCCTCTACTTTTAGACAAGCAGATTTTTAAAGTTTTCCCCCTATTTGAGTCTATGTAAGTTTTTTCCCTATATGAGTCCATAGTAACCCCCGGGGAGGGGTCATTTTAGACCCCAGGGCTATAATTTGAACAATCTTGGTAGAAGTCTACTAGATGATGCTACATACCAAATATCAAAGGCATGGGCCTTCTACTTTTAGACAAGAAGATTTTTAAAGTTTTCCCCCTATTTGAGTCTATGTAAAACAAGTGACCCCGGGGAGGGGTCATTTTTGACCCCAGGGCTATAATTTGAACAATCTTGGTAGAGGTTCACTAGATGATGCTACATAATAAATATCAAAGGCATGGGCCTTTTACTTTTAGATAAGAAGATTTTTAAAGTTTTTCCCCTATATGAGTCTATGTAAAACAAGTGACCCCTGGAGAGGGGTCATTTTTGACCCCAGGGCTATAATTTGAACAATCTTGGTAGAGGTTCACTAGATGATGATACATACCAAATATCAAAGGCATGGGCCTTCAACTTTCAGACAAGAAGATTTTTTAAGTTTTGGTTAATTTCCCCTGTTTTGTTGCCGTGGCAGCCAAAGTTCTGCATGGAATAGAATTCTTTGAACAAATTTGAAAGAGATCCACCAAAGGAACATTCCTGTAAAATTGTTTTGAATTTGGTAAATTGTTTTAGGAGGAGAAGTTGTTTGTAGGAAAATGTGAGCGGACGGACGACGACGGACGGTCAGCGATCACAAAAGCTCACCTTGCACTTTGTGCATAGGCGAGCTAAAAATCAACAATTGAAAATTCAAATGTATAAACATGTACCTCGGTTCCCGAAGATGTCCCAGGAATTTGTCTGATTTGATCTGTGAGTGTCTTCAGCTGGTCTGTATTTGTCTGAATGTTACTTTTTATATCTTCTAGAACTTTGCTTTGTTGATCATTCTGTTGAACCATAATACACAAATCAATTAATTTATCAACTTAACAATAAAGGTAGCCAGGCAATTCTTAAACCAACCCTATGAACTTAGCTACCAGCGAAGATCAAAATAAGATTGTACTGAGGCACAGGCTGAATTGGTTCCCCCTTTTTGTCACCTAGCTGTGAAAGTATTCATGATTACGTCACCTTAGTGCAAAAACTCAATAAGTCCATTTTTTCACAAAATCACTTTTTTGCATAAAATGATTTAAGATATAAAGATACATGTCCTCAAAAAGTATTAAAACCAAATTCAACCTCAAAATATGCTTTTATAAGAAAGAGGCATAAAGTGATAAGTACGCTGATATTATTTTGTTATGCAAAAAAACAATATGTGCACATAGTGATGTATTGCACCACATCATTTTAATTTTTCAAACAACTATTTGGTGCAAGAAAGATATATGTCCATATTTGTATACAAAATAGCTGAATAAATAACACTAATTTCTGTTTCTTCATTCTTTCCATAATATATACAACTTTTGACACCTCTGTAGCAAACAACTTTCAGAAACATTGCAGAAAAGGGAAATAATGCTCATGTCTAAAAATATTTTTTTCAATTTTTATCAGATTTTTTAAAAAGTTTCATTTTGTCAGTCTTCACATTTTCTTCTAAGATCTCTCCATTTTTAAGAGAATTATACATAATAGGATTTAAATATGGCCTTGACAAAATAAAACTTGATGGTCGGTCAAATGATGAGAAAACCTAGTCTCCCTGGCTACCTGATTGGGAACATATTACTTATTAGTCCCTAACCGGTCGGAGATTTGTTTGGGGACTATAGGTTTGCTCCTGTCCATCACCCAGATCTGGCGCCAGCATACACTTTGCATTCCTAAACCAAGAATAGAAATTTACAAAAAATCTTTGACATACTCTGGACCAAAAATATGGAATCCACTGCATATCAGGAACTGCGAAAAATTAAAGAAATTTGAATCAACATATCTTTCATGGTACCACGCTGGTGGTCATCAGTTAATTACATAAATTATTCCCATAACGGTGCTTCTATCTTGAATATATAATAAAGTTTATTATTATTATTATTATTAAACTGAGGCAACTCTTTTATTTATTCTAAATCTAAATTTACAATATATATATAAGCTTATTGTTTTAATTTGGTTGCATTATAGTCTTGATTCAGTTGTATTTCAGATTTATCAAAGCATTTCTTAGGTTACCATAGAACGGAGTAAATATTAACCCTTTACCTCATATAAACGCTTTCGGACTCCTCTGCAGCAGACGGCTTTTTGAAAACATAGTAACAAAAGAAGAAATTGCACAAAACATGCAATTTCTCATTTTGCCACAATGTTTTCCACTTTTAGTCATAGGTTATCCATTCAATTATGGATATTTTCTATGTTTTGACAAAATATGTTCAAGTTCTTCTGCTGCAGAATTGTCGTATGATGGAAAGGGTTAAAATCAATCTTATAATAATAAATCAATATTTGTCTATCTGTACACATCTAGTAAAGGATAAATGGCACTTGTAGTTTTTGCTCCAAAATATCAAGTGCAATAAAGTGATAGGTGCACTTATAATTTTATTGCGCCAAACAAGTTCAGTGAAATATAAACATATAAGTGCATTTTTTCCAAATATCTCTTTTATTACAAATCTTTTTCAGAAAATATTATTTGGACTATTTCGTTTCTTTGTTTTTAAATAAAAACTATAACAAAAATTAAAATCAAGTGTTATTTCTTTAAGAAAATCAGTTTAAATGCTCTCCTGTAAAATTACAAAAACGTACTTATTGAGTTTTTGCACTAAGGTGATTTAATTTAGTAATTACACATTGAAATAAGTAGTTCATGCTAAAATCTATCTAATGGTGGCCCTCTAACGCTCATATAGCTATGAATGATACCTGGTGTTCGTATTTAATATGTGAAGAAGTAATGTGATAAAAACAAGAGGGCCATGATGGCCCTATATCGCTCACCTGATTTAATAGAACTTCAATAGTTTTTACTCTTTTTAGGCCAATACTTTTGGACAAGATGATTTTTAAAGTTTTAACAATGCACATATAAGGAAAACAAGCTCCGCCCCCTGGCGGCCATGTTTTTCAACGGATCAAAAATATTTAAACAATCTTGGTAAAGCGTGCCCCAAGGAACATTTGAGCAAAATAATTTTTAAATCGGGCCAGTACTTTTGGACAAGAAGATTTTTTAAAGTTTTAACAATGCACATATAAGGAAAACAAGCTCCGCCCCCTAGCCCCCATGTTTTTCAACGGATTGGAAATATTTGTACAATCTTGGTAAAGGGTTCCCCAAGGAATATTTGTGCAAAATAATTTTTAAATCGGGCCAGTTCTTTTGGACAAGAAGATTTTTAAAGTTTTAACAATGCACATATAAGGAAAACTAGCTCCGACGCCTGGCGGCCATGCTTTTCAACGGATCGGAAATATTTGAACAATCTTGGTAAAGGGTGCCCTAAGGAACATTTGTGCAAAATAATTTTCAAATTGGGCCAGTACTTTTGGACAAGAAGATTTTTAAAGTTTTAACAATGCACATATAAGGAAAACAAGCTCCGCCCTCTGGTGGCCATGTTTTTCAACGGATCAAAAATATTTGAACAATCTTGGTAAAGGGTGCACCAAGGAACATTTGTGCAAACAAATGTTCAAATCGGCCCAGTACTTTTGGACAAGAAGATTTTTCAAAGTTTAACAATGCACATATAAGGAAAACAAGCTCCGCCCCCTGGCGGCCATGTTTTTCAACAGATTGGAAATATTTGAACAATCTTGGTAAAGAGTGTCCCAAGGAACATTTGTGCAAAATAATTTTCAAATCGGGCCAGTACTTTTGGACAAGAAGATTTTTAAAGTTTTAACAATGCACATATAAGGAAAATAAGCTCCGCCCCCTGGCGGCCATGTTTTTCAACGGATCGGAAATATTTGAACAATCTTGGTAGAGGGTACCCCAAGGAACATTTGTGCAAAATAATTTTCAAATCGGGCCAGTACTTTTGGACAAGAAGATTTTTTAAGATTTGGTAATTTTCCCCTTTTCTGATGCCGCAGCAACCAAAGTTCTACTTGGAATTGATTTCTTTGAACAACTTTGAAAGAGGACTACCTAAGGACCATTCCTGTGAAGTTATTTTGAAATCTGTTCATTGGTTTAGTAGAAGAAGTCATTTGTAGGAAATTGTTAACAGACGCCGACGACGACGACGGACGCCGGACGGTGAGTGATCACAAAAGCTCACCTTGCACTTCGTGCTTAGGTGAGCTAAAAATCAACAATTGAAAATTCAAATGTATAAACATGTACCTCAGTTCCCGAAGATGTCCCAGGTATTTGTCTCATTTGATCTGTAATTGTTTTCAGCTGGTCTGTATTTGTCTGAATGTTACTTTTTATATCTTCTAGAACTTTGCTTTGTTGATCATTCTGTTGAACCATAATACACAAATAAAATTTATCAACTTAACCCTTTCCCTCATACGACAAATCTGCAGCAGACGACTTTGAACATACTTTGTCAAAAATAGAAAATCTCTATAATTGAATGGATAACCTATGACTAAAAGTGGAAAATATTGTGGCAAAAGGAGAAATTGCAGGTTTTGTGCAATTTCTTCTTTTGTCACTATGTTTTCAAAAAGCCGTCTGCTGCAGAGGCGTCAGAAAGCGTCTATATGAGGGAAAGGGTTAACAATAAATATAGCCAGGCAATTCTTAAACCAACCTTATGAATTTAGTGACTAGCAAAGATCAAAATAAGATTGTATTGAGGCACAGTCTGATTGGGTTTCCCCCTTTTTGCCATGATTAGTAATTACACATTGAAATAAGTAGTTCATGCTAACATCTATCTATGGTGGCCATCTAACGCTCATATAGCTATAAATGATACTTGGTGTTCGTATTTAATATGTGAAGAAGTAATGTGATAAAATTAAAACAAGAGGCCCAAGAGGGCCAGTATCGCTCCACGGCCATAAGTCAAAAATCAAATCTCCAAACAGCCCTGCCCCCTAGTGGCCATATTTTTTACCAACCACCATGGCTTAAAGGAATCTTGTAGAGTGTCACCCAAGGAATATCTCTGCAAAATTATTTGAAAATCGGCCTGACACTTTCGGAGGAGAGGATATTTTAAGTTTTCACCATAGCCATAAGGCAAAATAGCCCCACCCCATGGCGGCCATATTTTTCAACCAATCAACATGGCTTGAAGGAATCTGATAGAGGGTCACCCAAAGAACATTTCTACAAAATTATTTGAAAATCTGCTGAACACTTTCGGAGAAGAAGATTTTTTAAATTTTCACTATGGTCATATAGAGCAAAATAGCCCCGCCCTCTGGCGGCCATATTTTTCGACCAATCAACATGGCTTGAAGGAATCTGATAGAGGGTCACCCAATGAACATTTCTACAAAATTATTTGAAAATCGGCTGAACACTTTCGGAGAAGAAGATTTTTTAAGTTTACACTATAGCTATATAAGGCAAAATAGCCCCGACCCTGGCGGCCATATTTTTCCACCAATCAACATTTCTTGAAGGAATCTAATAAAGGGTCATCCAAGGAACATTTCTACAAAATGATTTGAAAATCAGCCTGACACTTTCGGAGGAGAAGATTTTTTAAGTTCTCTCTTTAGCCGTATAAGGCAAAATAGCCCCGCCCTCTGGCGGCCATGTTTTTTTAATCAATCAACATGGCTTGAAGGAATCTGATAGAGGGTCACCCAAGGAACATTTCTACAAAATTATTTGAAAATCTGCTCAACACTTTCAGAGAAGAAGATTTTTTAAGTTTTCACTATGGTCATATAAGGAAAAATAGCCCCGCCCTCTGGCGACCATGTTTTTCGACCAATCAACACTTCTTGAAGGAATCTAATAAAGGGTCACCCAAGGAACATTTTTACAAAATTATTTAAAAATCAGCCTGACACTTTCGGAGGAGAAGATTTTTTTAATTCTCTCTTTAGCCGTATAAGGCAAAATAGCCCCGCCCTCTGGCGGCCATGTTTTTTTACCAATCAACATGGCTTGAAGGAATCTGATAGAGGGTCACCCAAGGAACATTTCTACAAAATTATTTGAAAATCTGCTCAACACTTTCAGAGGAGAAGATTTTTTAAGTTTTCACTATGGTCATATAAGGCAAAATAGACCCGCCCTCTGGCGACCATGTTTTTCGACCAATCAACATTTCTTGAAAGGAATCTAATAAAGGGTCACCCAAGGAACATTTCTACAAAATTACTTGAAAATCGGCCTGACACTTTCAGAGAAGAAGATTTTTTATGTTTTCACTATTTTTTTCTTTGGGTTGCCATGGAAACGAGAATTATGGATGGATAAAAAACAAGAGGCCCAAGAGGGCCAGTATCGCTCCACGGCCATAAGGCAAAATAAAATCTCAAAACAGCCCTGCCCCCTGGTGGCTATTTTTTTTACCAACCACCATGGCTTAAAGGAATGTTTCTGCAAAATTATTTGAAAATCGGCCTGACACTTTCGGAGGAGAGGATATTTTAAGTTTTCACTATAGCCATATAAGGCAAAATAGCCCCACCCCCTGGTGGCCATGTTTTTCAACCAATCAACATTTCTTGAAGGAATCTAATAAAAGGTCACCCATGGAACATTTCTACAAAATTATTTGAAAATCGGCCTGACACTTTTGGAGGAGAAGATTTTTTAAGTTTTCTCTTTAGCCATATAGGCAAAATAGCCCCGCCCTGTGACGGCCATGTTTTTTTAACAATCAACATGGCTTGAAGGAATCTGATAGAGGGTCACCCATGGAACATTTCTACAATTTTTTTTGAAAATCTGCTTACCGTATATCCGCGGCCATAAGTCTACTTCGGCCATTAGTCGAGGGTCCAGTTTGACCCCAATTTCGGCGGTTTTGAGGTTACTCCCAGCCATAAGTCGGGGTTCGACTTTTTAAAAATTTCGGCAAAAAATTCAAAAAAACATGGTTCTCGATGTAAAACCGGATAATAATACATTATGATAATAATGCACAAACCTGATTTTATAAATCCAAATAAGCCAAACCAACTAACTAGTCCAAATTTCTTAATATATGTTTTTATCTATAAAAATAAAAGCGCGAAACTCGAACAAAGGGTTTTGTCGATGTCAACCCTTAAGACACATTTGTCCGATTTCACACATGAAAATTAATCCTTTCAATGTTTTCAAAAAATGATTAGTTAAAAGTAAACACAGGAATGAGTTATTGCATTGACGAAGTTTATTAAAAGTGTGTGTAATTCACAGAGAGGTGAAGACAAGGGTTGTAAAGGTCTATGGAAAGAAGTTTGGACTCTATAGTTATATGCAAACGGTTGTAATTTCCCCTTGAACAGGCTGTAGTTACAACCGACTTGCATTAGCCCTTTAACTAAACTGTTTGTCGCGTGAAAAACACAGGGCTCAAATAAATGACGTCACTAATTTACCAGCTGGGATTGAGACGCGACAAATGAAAAACACCCATGTAAATTAATGTTAAATCTACGATCCTATTAGCTTAGTAATACTTGTGTGATTAAACTGCACGTACTCTTTTTTTATGACGTAGCTCATTTGTTGGGGAAAATGGTTTGCGGAAATAAAGGTCTATATAGATTTCACTCTTACCCATTTTCACATGCATTTATACGCATCTGCAGCAGACTTCTCTTGATAGAGCTCTGACAAAAGGAGAAATTACTACATTTTCTTTAAATTGGACAATTTAACTTTGAATTAAAAAGGATTTTAAAGGGTATGATATTTATTTTTCCTTTGTTTACGGCTTTGAAACTAGATAAAAACAAGATGTGTTTGTGGAACACTGATGCCCCCATACCTGTTACGGTTCAAAAGTAGTGGTCAAGGTTAATTTTTTTTTTTTCGACAGACAGACAAAGAGACGTAGGTCAAAGGTCAAGGTCGCAAGGTCAACGATTTTGGTACTGACAGAAACGTCATGTCACAAGGAATACACATGTTAAATATGGTAGCCGTGCCTGTTACGGTTCAAAAGACAGACAGACAAAGAGACGTAGGTCAAAGGTCAAGGTCGCAAGGTCAAAGATTTTGGTACTGACAGAAAGGTCATGTCACAAGGAATACACATGTGAAATATGGTAGCCGTGCCTGTTACGGTTCAAAAGAAGTGGTCAAGGTTAAAGTTTTTTTTCGACAAAGAGACGGAGGTCAAAGGTCAAGGTCGCAAGGTCAAAAAATTTGGTACTGACAGAAAGGTCATGTCACAAGGAATACACATGTGAAATATGGTAGCCGTACCTGTTATGGTTCAAAAGTTGTGGTCAAGGTTAAAGTTTTTTTTTGCCACAGACAAAGAGACCAACAGACCAACAGACCAACAGACGGACAGGCCGAAAACTATATGCCCACCGAATCGAAGATTCCGGGGGCATAAAAATGTAAGGAAAGGATGCATCGCTGATAATATCAGTATCTCTATTTCTCACAACGTTTTCCAACACTGTCTGCTACATCTGCATTTAAAGTTACAAATACGTGGTAGTAACTGTACTGTACACACAATTTACGATGAGGTACCTCAGGACAACTCGATGGTTATATGCAAAACGGATGTAATTTCTCCTGGATTAGGCTTTAGTTACAACCGACTTGCATTAGCCCTAAAACTGTTTGTCGTGTAAAATATAGCCTTAGGAGAGATTGTCATTCAGTCATAAGTCGAGTCCCTGCTTCAACACCAAAATTTGAGTCTCAAAAATTCGACTTATGGCCGCGGATATACGGTAACACTTTTGGAGAAGAAGATTTTTTAAGTTTTCACTATTGCAATATAAGGCAAAATAGCCCCGCCCCCCTGGCGGCCATGTTTTTCGCCCAATCAACATTTCTTGAAGGAATCTAATAAAGAGTCGCCCAAGGAACATTTCTACAAAATTATTTGAAAATCGGCCTGACACTTTTGGAGAAGAAGATTTTTTAAGTTCTCACTATTTTTTTCCTTCGGTTGCCATGGAAACCAGAATTTCGAATGGATAAAAAAAAATTGAAGGAATTTAGTAGAGGACATTGAGAGGATGATTCCCATGAAGTTTCAACCAAATTGGCCAAGTGGTTAGGGAGAAGAAGTTGTTTAAAGGAAAAAGTTTATGCACGCACGCACAACGGACAATTCGCCATGACATAAGCTCGACTGGCTTTCAGCCAGTGGAGCTAAAAATTGAAAGAATTTAAGAGTGGACATTAAGAGGATGCTTCCTATGAAGTTTCAACCAAATTGGCCAAGTGGTTAGTGAGAAGAAGTCGTTTAAAGGAAAAAGTTAACGCATGCACGCACACATGCACGACGGACAATTCGCCATGACATAAGCTCGACTGGCTTTCAGCCAGTGGAGCTAAAAATTAACAATTGAAAATTCAAATGTATAAACATGTACCTCGGTTCCCGAAGATGTCCCAGGAATTTGTCTGATTTGATCTGTAAGTGTCTTCATCTGGTTTGTATTGTTACTTTTTATATCACCTAGCTGTGAAAGTATTCATGATTAGTAATTACACATTGAAATAAGTAGTTCATGCTAAAATCTATCTATTTTGGCCCTCTTACGCTCACATAGCTATGAATGATATTTGGTGTTCGTAGTTAATATGTGAAGAAGTAATGTGCCTAGTAACATAGTTTTAGACTAGACATGACCTATATTTGTACTGTGGCTAGTTTCACCAAGGAAACATTCTGGCAAAGTTCCAACCTGCTCAAGAAAAAAAGGCCCCTTGTTGAGTGTCTAAACAATTATACTTAATTAAATGTTGCAAAGTGACCAAGTTTTTGACCAGACATGACCCATATTTTTACTTAGCCTAGATATTATCAAACCAACATGCTAAAATCCAAAATGCAACCTCTGCGGTATCCACAAGATTGTTCTTAAATTTGGTACAGTGACCGACTTTTTGATCAAAAGTATCCCAGACTTACAGTTAGCCTAGATATCATTAAAGCAAAATTCTGACAAAAAATTATCATTCTGGAGTCAAAAATGAGGCTTTTAGAATGTCCATGATATTTACTACAATTCAGCCTAGTGACTAAGATTTTGATCAGACATGACCCATATTTGATCAGTGTCCAATCTAGGATCTGGAAATCTTGAGGGATATTCCCCCATTCCTCTGAAAACAAGAGCTGGCATTGACCTAGTGACCTAGTTTTTAACCCGGCATGACCCTTATCCGAACTTGACCTAAATATCATTTAGATAAACATTCTGACCAGATTTCAAGCTGCTGTAGCCAAAAAAGCGGATTCAACAAGATTTTCCTTCAATTTGGCCAAGTGACCTAGTTTCTGATCCAATGTGACCCTAGATATCTTAAAGACAAACATTCTGACAAAATTACAAACTGCTGAAGCCAAAAAAGCGGCTTCTACAAAGTTAACAAGATTTTCTTTCAATTTGGCCTAGTGACCTAGTTTCTGACCCAATGTGACCCTAGATATCTTAAAGGCAAACATTCTGACAAAATTACAAACTGCTGAAGCTAAAAAAGCGGCTTCTACAGAGTTAACAAGATTTTCCTTCAGTTTGGCCTAGTGACCTAGTTTCTGATCCAATGTGACCCTAGACCCTAGATATCTTAAAGACAAACATTCTGAGAAAATTACAAACTGCTGAAGCCAAAAAAAGCGGCTTATAGTTTCCGACCAATCAACTTGGCTTGAAGGAATCTGATAGAGGGTCACCCTAGGAACATTTCTACAAAATTATTTGAAAATCGGCCAGACACTTTTGGAGGAGAAGATTTTTTAAGTTTTCACTACAGCCATATAAGGCAAAATAGCCCCGCCCCCGCTGGTGGCCATGTTTTTCGACCAATCAACTTGGCTTGAAGGAATCTGATTGAGGGTCATCCAAGGAACATTTCTACAAAATTATTTGAAAATCAGCCTGACACTTTCGGAGGAGAAGATTTTTTAAGTTTTCACTTTGGCCATATAAGGCAAAATAGCCCCGCCCCCTGGCGGCCATGTTTTTTGACCAATCAACATGGCTTGAAGGAATCTGATAGAGGGTCACCCAAGGAACATTTCTACAAAATAATTTGAAAATCGGCCCGACACTTATGGAGGAGAAGATTTTTTAAGTTTTCACTATAGCCATAAAAGGCAAAATAGCCTCGCCCCCTGGCAGCCTTGCTTTTTGACCAATCAACATGGCTTGAAGGAATCTGATAGAGGATCACCCAAGGAACATTTCTACAAAATCATTTGAAAATCGGCCTGACACTTTCGGAGGAGAAGATTTTTTAAGTTTTCACTATAGCCATATAAGGCAAAATAGCCCCGCCCCCCCCCTGGCGGCCATGTTTTTCGACCAATCAACATGGCTTGCAGGAATCTGATAGAGGGTCATCTAAGGAACATTTCTACAAAATTATTTGAAAATCTGCCAACCAGTTTGGGAGAAGAAGAATTTTGAAGTTTTTTCGGTTTCGTTGCCATGGAAACCAGAATTTTGCATGGATCCCAAAAATTTGAAGGAATTCTGGTGAGGTCTTTGAGAGGATGCTTTCTGTGAAGTTTAATCCAAATTGACCCACTGGTTACTGAGGAGAAGAAGTTGACGGACGACGCAGGACGGACGACGGACAAAAGGCGATCACAATAACTCACCTTGAGCAAAGCTCAGGTGAGCTAAAAAGGCGATCACAAAAACTCACCTTGAGCACTTTGAGCTCTGGCAAGCTAAAAAGTGAATTGGTGCAAAAAACATAACCAAAACTCTAAGTAAAACAAGATGTGTTTGTGAAACACTGATGCCCCCGAATGGAAACATCTAGGTCAAAGGTCAAGGTCGCAAGGTCAAAATGTTGGTACTGACAGAAAGGTCATGTCACAAGGAATACACATGTGAAATATGGTAGCCGTACCTGTTATGGTTCAAAAGTAGTGGTCAAGGTTAAAGTTTTTTGACATACAGGCCAAACACTAGAAGCCCAACGAATCGGTGATTCCGGGGGCATAAAAAGGGCCATAATTCTTACAAAAACCTTGACAGAGTTATGTTCTCTTGTCTGTTGATGAAGGTAATGATGGTGAATAAGTGTTTTAAATTTTAAAGCAATGTCTGTAATGGTTTTGACAAACAAGATGTGTTTGTGAAACACTTGATGCCCCGGAATGGCAACATCTAGGTCGAAGGTAATGGTCAAGGTCAAAACTATTGGTACTGACGTAAAGGTCATGTCACAAGGAATACACATGTGAAATATGGAAGCCATACCTGTTAATATTCAAAAGAAGTGGTCAAGATTAAAGTTTTCAAAATGTAGGTCAAAGGTCAAGGTGAAGGTCGCAAGGTCAAAAATCTAGGTCAAGGTCAAAACTATTGGTACTGACAGAAAGGTCATGTCACAAGGAATAGACATGTGAAATATGGAAGCCGTACCTGTTACGGTTCAAAAGAAGTGGTCAAAGTTGAAGTTTTCAAAATGTAGGTCAAAGGTCAAGGTCGCAAGGTAAAAAATGTTGGTACTGACAGAAAGGTCATGTCACAAGGAATACACATGTGAAATATGCCACAAAGAAGTTTTCAAAATGTAGGTCAAAGGTCAAGGTCGCAAGGTCAAACATTTTGGTACTGACAGAAAGGTCATGTCACAAGGAATACACATGTGAAATATGGTAGCCGTACCCGTTATGGTTCAAAAGTAGTGGTCAAGGTTAAAGTTTTTTTCGACAGACAGACAGGCCAAAAACTAGATGCCCACCGAATCGGTGATTCCGGGGGCATAAAAAGTGAATTGGTACAAAAAACTTGACCAAGGTGAGGCACCAACACTGATACCGAGGCGAGTAGTAAAGCTAGCCCTTTCTTCAACAAGAGCTGTCGGAGGACAGCGCGCTAGACTATATGCCGCTTATTCACATAAAGCACTATTTCATTTTATATCATAAATGACGTCGCCGGAGTGTAATAAAGCCATTGAATAAATTGCGTATTCAACTAGTGTAATAACAATGTTACGTAACGTGACGTCATAGCGTAACGTTTAGCGTTGCAAATACGCGCGTTTATATGGATATAGCGCTGTAAATTATTAAATTAGTATTTATGATATAAAAAGAACATTACATTCGTGGTCATTCAATATGAAATTTATTAAACTCGTTTTCTAAAAGTGATAAAAACTCGCCAAGGCTCGTTCTTATCAATTTCAGAAAACTCGTTTAATAAATTCCGTATTGAATGACCACTCATGTAATATCCTCTATATATTGCACTTAAGTACTATTAACCCTTTCCCTCATACAGCAATTCTGCAGCAGACGACTTTGAACTTATTTTGTCAAAACATAGAAAATTCTCCATAATTGAATGGATAACCTATGACAAAAAGTGGAAAACATTGTGGCAAAATTTTCTAAGTAATTCAAGGGCCATTACTCCATATTTAGGATGCAATGGAGTTATCTAACCTAATTGTACGATGGTCCGTAACAAATGTGTGAAGTATGAAGTGATTTGAATTATGAAACTTTAACGCAAATGTTAAAACTGACCGAGTTTAAAAATAGCAAAACCTAAAAAAAAGGTTTACCAAATGTTTGACATCATGCAAAACCCGTTTGATATGTTGAAGAATTATATTTGATAAATGAATGATCACAATTAGAAAGGAATGTAACCAAAAATTATGAATTTATCTAAAATTCTCAAAATCAAACAAAAATCATGTTATTTATTCCCAAAAAGTCACACTCAGCATCTTCAACATACAATGTGAAGAAAGGTATTATATGTAATTATATTCCAAATATGAAAGCCCTTACACAAGTACTTATTGAGAAAAATTAAAAAATTAAATGAAAATGCCAACTTGCCCTAAAACTTTAACCACCCAAAATCATGTCTTTTGCCGCAAAAAGAAGGTCACACTCAGCATCTTCAGCATACAATATGAAGAAATGTATTAGATGTAATTATATTCCAAATATGAAAGCCCTAGGATAAGTACCTATTGAGAAAAAAAAATTAAAAAAAAAATTCCAACTTGCCCTAAAACTTTAACCACCCAAAATCATGTTTTTTACCCCAAAAAGAAGGTCACACTCAGCATTCAATGTGAAGAAAGGTATATGATGTAACTACATTCCAAATATTAAAGCCGTAGCACAAATACTTATTGAGAAAAATAAAAAAAAAAAATGAAAATGCCAACTTGCCCTAAAACTTTAACCACCCAAAATCACATCTTTTACCCCAAAAAGAAGGTCACACTCAGAATCTTCAGCATACAATATGAAGACAGGTATTAGATGTAATTATATTCCAAATATAAAAGCCCTAGCATAAGTAACTATTGAGAAAAAAAAAAAAAAAAAAAAATCCAACTTGCCCTAAAACTTTAACCACAGAAAATCATGTTTTTTACCCCAAAAAGAAGGTCACACTCAGTACCTTTAACATTCAATGTGAAGAAAGGTATAAGATGTAACTATATTCCAAATATTAAAGCCCTAGCACAAATACTTATGAATGAAAATGCCAACTTGCCCTAAAACTTTAACCGGACGCCGATGGAGACGCTGACGCCGGGGCGAGTAGTAAAGCTCTCATATTCTTCGAATAATCGAGCTAAAAAAAGGAATTTTAAAAGGTATGGGGTCCTTATTTTATATTTTAATGTTTTATTTTGTATCTTAATTATGTGATTTACATGTCAAGTGTCATTTTGTTAAAAATTCGTCTTTGACTATAACTCTTCTAGGGCATTTTGGTTGGGTCAAAATACTTCAGTTTCGATCCTTCAATGGCAATTGTCATCAATCGCCTCATTGCTGTGTCCCCAAGTTTGTTTTTAAGAGCAGTTTTAATAATGTTCTGAATGTAAAATCCTCCTTCAGACACTGCTGTTTGTACAGGAAGCTGTATACGCTATTTGACACAAAATTCGTCTGCCTAATGTTAACAGTGGATAACATTGATGCAAATTAACATAAGAACATTTTTGGCGTCATTTTCTTCATTGCCCCAGATAACTTCAAATAGTATTTCAAAATTACAATATTATAATTTCTTTCGATACAAAAAATGAGACGGTATATTGAATATTGTTCAAATAAAAAATATCGCAAATAAATATACATGCGGCATGTTTCGTATAACATTAGTTATGTAAGGGAGAGCATTGCAAGAAACCTATTCCACAAAGTGACCTCCCCTTTAAGGCTTACCAAAATATTATTTATAGATCGCAAGTAGAATTTTATTTAAATATGTTCCCAAAATCTTATTATTAACGATTGTAAAGCCAAGCATGCATGATGATGGTATTCAAGAGAATTTTAGCGATAATCCCACAACCGCGCATCCTAGATTTGCAACTGATTTGATATCATCAAGATCAACATTCTGACAAGGTTTTAGCTCAAGTTAACCCTTTTCCACATACAACAAATCTGTAGCAGAAGACTTTGAAAACATAGTGAAAAAAATCTAAACAAAAATTGCCATTAAAAATAGCTTATTTATTAAATAAAGTTGAAAACATTGCGGCCAAATGAGAAATTGCTCATCATAAGCAATTTCACATTTGGCCACAATGTTTTTTTAAGAGTCGTCTGCAGCTATTGCGTCAAAATGAGTCTGCAGGTAGGGAAAGGGTTAACAATGTGGTGACCGCATTGGGTGCAAGAGGTTGTTTCTCATTATAGTAATTTTTGCATTTACTAAATATGATGAAGATCAGTTGAAAACTTTGGTTTGGCCTACAGAGTGTTCACAAGCAAATTGTTAACGACAGACAAATTAACTAATATACACGAGAGACAAAGAGAGAACACAATAGCTCACCTTGAGCACTCCATTCTCAGTTGAGCTAAAACATGAACATGGGAGATAACTCTAAAATAAGGAATGTTGCAAAGTTGATGTGAATCTGAATTTAACAGTATTTCAGTTATAAATATCAGGGTGTTTCCAGGGTAATTTATCAAAACTACCAGTATTATTTATACTGACACAGATGCATCAAACTTTGAATATCCATTGCAACCCGGAGCGCCATGGAGGGAAGCCACTACTACCATTTCTAAATCCTTTGATATGACTTGACAAGGGATCGAACCTTGATCTCCGGCTCCAGCCTTATTTCTTGGGGTTTTATGTCGCTTTCAACATTATTTCAGTTATATCACGGCAACAGTTCACTTATTCATGATCCCTGGGTAAACAAACCAGTACTAAGCTAGAAAATGTGCTTTGCCCAAGGGCGCTCCAGCCCTAACCACTACACCACGGATGCATTTTTAGGAAAAGTATGGCAGACAGACAGACAACAGAGAAGTGACCCTAAGTGTAATCCTGTCTTACAGACAGGTGAAACTATTATAGAGGATCTAATATCAAAGTATGCATTAAGATGAATTCAACCTTACCTTTTTGTTTACTTCTTCAAGACTCGATAATACTTCACAATTCTGATCTTGCCTTGCCCATAGAAGTAAAGCCTCTAGTTTGTTACCTTTGTCAACAACAAGTTGTTTCACTTTAGTTTTGTCGATCTTCACTTTAACAGATTCTTGTTCTTCTGGACCGACCTCACCAGCAAGTTCTATAAGGATGTCTTTGGCCTCTTTCCAGTACTTTTCAAAGTCAGATTTCTTCATCTTGCCTTTCGACGAATGTGCAATGGCTTCATTTCTGACTCTTCTCAGATTCATTAGCAGGGCTCCTGCTGATTTATCAGAAGGTATTGGACATGCATTAAACCATCCTGCATTGGGTGACTGTATATTAGTAAGGTTAGAAATAAGAATATACAACAAAGATATGTCAAAGCGGGACACATCTGGTGATGCTGCATTGAGTATTCCTATCTGGAGGTCATTGAAGACCTTTTTTTTCTTTAGTATATTCAATTCATTTGCCTTACTGTTTAAGAACACTTCTACTGTCTGACCTTTTGGTATGTAATTTAAAAACAGTTTTAAAAGAACCTCTGTTCCTAAATCAACCACCAGACATATCATTCGGTAGAAATATTCTGCCTTTTCTTTTTCTTCGTCGTCCTCCTTTTCCTCCATATTTCAAGTTGTATATTATAACACCAGTTCTACATTCCAAGTCTGAAAGGAACCATAAACATGTATTAACCCTTAAAATGTTCCTATGTGCAGAAGCATTTATATGTTTTCCAGCATATGACTATTGAAAACATTGTTGGAAAAGGAGAAATTGCTCTTGATGAGAAAGTTCTTGTTTTGCCAAAATGTTTTCAAATTGATTCAATCATTTTACTTTGATTGAACACTTTCCCACAAACAGATGCTTGCGGACGCCTCTCCAGCAGATGACTTTCAAAAACATTGTGGCAAAAGAAGGAAGTGCTCATAATAAAATGTTTTAACCCTATTCAGAAATACTCCTTTCATATATAGAAATATCACAAAAGTTTGCAATCATCTGCTGTAGATTTGTTGCATGGTGGAAAAGGTTAATATAGAAAAATGTCCCTATTTTTTTTCTAGATATTTTTAAAGTTGTCTCCTGCACAACCATTTTATGTGGGAATAAGCTTTGAGAAAACAATCCGCAGCATATTTACAAACAAAATGTAGACATAGATCTGACTGAGGATCATGGTAGTCTAATTCAAACGTTTTGTAGAATATAAAACTTTTCTTAAACATCTCTGACTAATTGCCAAAAAGTGAAAATCAAGATTAATCTGCACAAATGTGCAGGTTGATCTGGATCTAATATGGGGTTTTTATGATATTTTTGGAGGCAAAATTGGGCCCCAACCTCAACCTAAAAGGTATATATTTTAATTACAAAATCTCTTAATTAATAAGAAATTGAGCAATGTCTTGTATTTCCACAATGTTTTCAAAAATCTGTCTGTTACATAAGACAGAAGTCATCTGCATCAGAGAAGAGGACTAAATTGATGTATACATGTACACACTTATAAATTAAATTTTCTGTCTGCTATATTCCTATTAACTTATTGATATTAATACCCTGAATTGGTAGTTACAAACCAAAGTTTCTCCCTTAAAATGAACCGCCACTCATAGCCAAATCCTAAAATAGCAAGAGGACCAACATGGTACTATTCCATTCACCTGGGTGATTGCTAATATTTGGGATTTTTTTTTATTTAGTGGGAATGAAACTGCAAGAAGTCGACACTGTAAATGATACAGCTAATAAGTAAAGGACAATTGTGAAAAAGCATTAAATTATCAAACAATTTTGAAAGAAGACCACCAAAGGAACATTCCTGTGCAGTTTGGTTAATATTGGTCTAGTCGTATAGGAGATGTCGTTTGAAGTTCATTTAACGCCTTTACTAATGGTGTAATTTTTGGTGGCTTTGTTTTTCAACCAACTATTATGGGTTGAAAAAACTATGTAAAGGGTCAATGAAAGAAAATTTCTACAATAAAAGTTTGAAATCAGACAAGCACTTTCATAAGAATAGAATTTGAAACATTTGTCATTATCCCCATATTCTGATGCTGCCTTGGAAACTAGAACTTTGCATGGACCCAAAAGGAATTTAGGAGAGGATATTGAGAGGATGCTTCCTATGAAGTTTCATCCCAATTGGCCAAGTGGTTAGGCAGGAGAAGTCGTTTGAAGCAAAAAGTGTACGCATGCACGCACACATACACATTGGACAATTCCCCATGAAATAAGCTTGACTGGATTTCAGCCAATGGAGCTAAAAATAAACTAGAAATATCACTAAAGGTGATTAATACCCCCGCCCCAACCCTTGACACATATTATATCTCACAGTATTATCTTTGACTCAGACAATTTGAATATCAGTATCAAAAAGAAATACTAAGATGATATCAAAAAGCAATATACAAATCTAATTTTAAAGAAATTTTGTCAAGAACATTTTCTAATGCATAAAATACAATCCGCATAAAGTACTATTTCCTCATGAAATAAGTTTTTATTTAGTTTTCTAGTTTCAGAAAACGAACAAACAAAAATAAAATGAACCACATTCTTTATTCAAAGAGTAACAAGGTTTTTACTACTGTAAACTACTGAATATTCGCGTCTTGCACATCTACTACTCCTGATTAACATTTATGCCAAGTATAAAGTAAATCAGGTTGAAACTGAAGGAGGAGTACAACAGATTAGATTTTAACAAAAGACATTCCTATTTCAAGGTCAGAGGTCAAGGTCACAGGGACATGAAATTTGCGTCTTGCATATCTATTAATATATTACTCCTGATTAACATTTATGCCAAGTATGAAGTAAATCAGGTTGAAACTGAAGGAGGAGTACAACAGATTAGATTTTAACAAAAAAATCCTATTTCAAGGTCAGAGGTCAAGGTGAAGGTCACAGGGACATGAAATGTGTGTGTTGCACATCTACTACTCCTGATTAACATTTATGCCAAGTATGAAGTAAATCAGGTTGAAACTGAAGGAGGAGTACAACAGATTAGATTTTAACAAAAAAAAAATCCGATTTCAAGGTCAAAGGTCAAGGTCACAGGGACATGACATTTGCGTGTTGCACATCTACTCCTCCTGATTAACATTTATGCCAAGTATGAAGTAAATCAGGTTGAAACTGAAGGAGGAGTACAACAGATTAGATTTTAACAAAAAAAAATCCTATTTCAAGGTCAGAGGTCAAGGTGAAGGTCACAGGGACATGAAATGTGCGTGTTGCACATCTACTACTCCTGATTAACATTTATGCCAAGTATGAAGTAAATCAGGTTGAAACTGAAGGAGGAGTACAACAGATTAGATTTTAACAAAAATAAAATCCTTTTTCAAGGTCAGAGGTCAAGGTCAAAGGGACATACAATTTGCGTGTTGCACATCTACTACTCCTGATTAACATTCATGCCAAGTATGAAGTAAATCAGGTTGAAACTGAAGGAGGAGTACAACAGATTAGATTTTAACAAAAAAAAAATCATATTTCAAGGTCAGAGGTCAAGGTGAAGGTCACAGGGACATGCAATTTGCTTCTTGCCCATCTACTACTCCTGATTAACATTTATGCCAAGTATGAAGTTAATCAGGTTGAAACTGAAGGAGGAGTACAAGAGATTAGATTTTAACCAAAAAAAGATCCTATTTCAAGGTCAGAGGTCAAGGTGAAGGTCACAGGGACATGATATTTGCGTCTTGCACATCTACTACTCCTGATAACATTTATGTCAAGTATGAAGTAAATCAGGTTGAAACTGAAGGAGGAGTACAGATTTTGCGGACAGACCGATGGACCGACAGGCTGATTCCAGTATACCCCCTTCAAACTACGTTTGCGGGTGTATAATAAGGATTTTTGATTTGCACTTTAAAATCTTCTTTCTAATATACTAGTAAAATGTGAGGTTTTTTTGTTCTTTAGTTCTTACTATACTGGTATCTGTGAAAAGGTGATGTTTTTGACCAATCAATATGGTTTCAACAAATTAGGTAGAGGGCCACATAAGGATATTTGTTTGTTTTATGGTGTTTTACACTACTTTCAACAATTTTTCAGTTATATCACAGCGTTTCCTGGGTATCGTACACTGCCCTGTTTCAGTGAGGGACCATAGTTGGTGACCTTTGTATTTTTCATGTTATCTTCAATTTGAAGAGTTCTATGGAATCATTTGATTTTGTGGTATCTTGGTGTAAACATATTTCTGTCAATAACTTTTGAATCTTTTGTAAATAGTTGGATAACAACAACTGCAGAGTATTTCAATTAACCTATAGGTGCCACTAGGCAAAAATTAAATCTCCAAATAGCCCCGCCCCCTGGTGTCAATGTTTTTTGGCCAATCACCATGGTTTGAAGGAATCTCGTAGAGTGTCAGCCAAGGAACATTTCTGCAAAATTATTTAAAAATTGGCCAAATAGTTTGGGTAGAAGATTTATAAAGTGTTCACTAAAGCCAATATAAGGCAGCCATATTTTAAGACCAATCAACATGGCTTGGTGGAATCTGATCGAGTCACCCAAGGAACATTTCTACAAAATTATATAAAAATCAGCCAGATACTAACTTTAGAGAAGATTTTTTAAGTTTTCACTATAGCCATATAAGGCAAAACAGCCCCCCCCCTTTGTGGCCATGTTTTTCAACCAATCAACATGGCTTGAAGGAAACAGATAGAGGGTCACCCTAGGTGCATTTGTACAAAATTATTTGAAAATCGGCCAGACACTTTCGGAGGAGAAGATTTTTTAGGTTTTCACTATAGCCATAGAACGTAAAATATCCCGTCCTCTGGTGGCAAGGTTTTTCGACCAATCAACATGGATTGAAGGAATCTGATAGAGGGTCATCCAAGGAACATTTCTACAGAATTTTGCATGGATCCAAAAAAGTTGAAGGAATTTAGGAGAGGACATTGAGAGGATGCTTCCTATGAAGTTTCATCACAATTGGCCAAGTGGTTAGGGAGGAGAAGTCGTTTGAAGCAAAAAGTTGACGCACGGACGCATGACGGACAATTCCCCATGACAGTGGAGCTAAAGACAGTGCAATGATTCTGATCCCATTTTCATATTTTGACAAAAAGTAGGTCTTGAATGCAATGTAAAAATAAATTGTGTTAATTGAAGGCAAAAAAGCGGAATAAAAGATAGAAATCTTAAGGTCACTGAAACTGGGCACTCGAGGATAAATTAACAGTACTACTGGTCCATTTATCTTGACACCCGAGCGCCAAGGAGGGCAATTATTACTACCATTTTTAAAGTCTTTGGGATGACCCTACCGGGTAGTCTCAATATATCGACGTTACATATATTGCAATCTAATGTCTTATGTCCAATGTATTTCTTTTTGTGAGAAATGGGTGAGGTGGTACCAAGTCTTTCAATAATACTATTGTCTGTCTATACTCCAGCATAACAATTCAATGTTATATATACTTTTTAACTGATCTTATATCATATACATGTACATAATGTACTTATTATCACGAGGCACTCGATATTGCATTTAAATACGTTAAATTCATATGATTTTTTTACTGCAATCATGTACATTTTACAGAGCCGCCGCCATCTTGTTTGATTACTGACTGCGAGATTAACACGAGAATTTTTTGAAAAACCACTGCCTGTCATGCGTATTTTTGAATTTATCGAATGTTACAAAACATGACCTCTGCCAAGCAGAATTCTTTGTTTGAATGAACTATTTAATAAATGTTATTGTTATTTTCTTTTATCAATTTGATTGTTTATTGCAAATGACCTACTGACGACAGCATAGTTTGATTGAATGCTTGTTTATTTGTATTTATTAGAAACGGGCTTCCTGATTAAACAGCTAGGTATCACCTTTAAAGGTATCTACAATAGATCGTGTATCAACAAGCTTTTAAATAAAGATGACTTCGCACGCATATTTTACAAACAGTCGTTTTTTTGTTCTAATCTAGAACAAGATATCGCCATTTCCCCCCAAATGTCTATGGTGTATTATGCCGCTTTCAACATTGTTTTCCGTTATATCACATGGTTCCTTGGTAAGTTTCCAGTACTGCTGGTCCATTTATCCTGACACCAGCGAGTCAGTCGTTATGATAACCCCACAATCCCACAACTACTACCATATATTTAAAGTATTTGGTATGATCTGGCCAGGATTGAATCTGTGGCCTCCAGCACTGATGCGGACGATCTATCACTTAACTGCTGAGTCAGTCCCAATTTGTAGATCTAGCCTATAATTATGTTGTAACAATGTCCTGAAGATGTAAGAGATAAAAACAAAGTATATTGAAGGGTAGTTTCCACAGCCAATTTGGATTGCGGTAGATTCCACGTATGAAAACCTAAGTTATTTGGCTTATAAGTTAAATCGCCAACAGAAGTACAAATTGGAAATTTCAGTTAAAACAATATTAACGAAAGTTAGATTCCACTTTAAAACAAAACCCACACCAAACAACAATACTTTTCAAATAGGAAACATGGTTTAAAGATGGTATTTGTTTTAATGGTTGTACTTTTCTGTCATGAACTGTACACGTCGTTCCTGTCCTCTGCGGACACTATAACGAATTACTGTTTTTGCATAAACAGGCATAAACATTGAGTTTTGTTATTCAAGGTCTCATTGATTGAGATTGTATCATGTTATTCATGTTCTGAGATAAGATTACGCTGTAGCAGTTGCTTAACAGCACACATGCTTCTGCAACATGAAATACAACTGGAACAAGAGGGCCAAGATGGCCCTAAATCGATCACCTAATTGATAGTAAATTAGTAGCAAATATTTAACTGCAAATATCTGGGAAAATTTTATCAGGGAGTGCAAATGAAACTGCAAGGAGTGGACAGTTCTCAAGAAACAGCTTATCAGTAAAGGCCATTTATATCTTGAAATCTAACAAGAACTTTAATAAGAATGGAATTATAAAGTTTTTGTCATTTTGCACCTTTCCTGATGCCGCCTTGCTGCCCTTTTTTCAACGAAATCAATATGGCTTCAACAGTTTATTTAGAGGGTCCCTTAAGAAACATTTCTACCAAATTATCTTGCAATCGCACAAGTAGATTATGGAGGAAAAGGATTTTAAAATTTGGGTATTTTTCTCACTTTCTGATGCCGCAGCAACCAAAGTTATCAATGGAATTTAAATCTTTGAACAATTTTGAAAGAGGACCACCAAAGGAACATTCTTGTGATGTTTTGTGGAAATTGGTCTATTGGAATGGTAGGAGTTGGTTGTCATTTGTAGCTAAAAGTTCAATTTACCCTTTTTGTGATGACGCCTGGTTGATATGATTGTGTAACCAATCAAAACGGCTTAAATAGAGGATCATTACAATCAGATTCGTATTATATTTTCTTAAAATCAGACAAACACTTTAATAAAAATGGAATTTTCAAATTTTGTCATTTTGCCCCTTTTCTGATGCCGCCTGACTGCCATGTTTTTCGACCAATCAGTATGGCTTGAACAATTTTTATAGAGGGTCACCCAAGGAAAATTTCTACCAAATTATATTTGAATCTGACAGGCAGATTCAGAGGAGAAGATTTTTAAAGTTTGGACATTTTGTCCCCTTTCTGATGCCGCAGCAACCAAAGTTCTCATTGGAATTTTAATCTTTGAACAATTTTGAAAGAGGACCACCAAAGGAACATTCCTGTGATGTTTTGTGGAAATTGGTCTATTGGAATGGTAGGAGTTGGTTGTCATTTGTAACTAAAAGTTCAATTTACCCCTTTTGTGATGACGCCTGGTTGCTATGATTGTGTAACCAATCAAAACGGCTTGAACAAATTAAATAGAGGATCATTACAGTAAGATTCGTATTATATTTTCTTAAAATTAGACAAGCACTTTCATAACAAGAGGCCCAAGAGGGCCAGTATCGCTCCACGGCCATAAGGCAAAAATCAAATCTCCAAACAGCCCTGCCCCCTGGGGGCTATTTTTTTTATCAACCACCATGGCTTAAAGGAATCTTGTAGAGTGTCACCCAAGGAATGTTTCTGCAAAATTATTTCAAAATTGGCCTGACAATATCGTCGGAGAGGATATTTTAAGTTTTCAATATGGTCGTATAAGGAAAAATAGCCCCGCCCTCTGGCGGCCATGTTTTTCGACCAATCAACATGGCTTGAAGGAATCTGATAGAGGGTCACCCAATGAACATATCTACAAATTTATTTGAAAATCGGCTGTACACTTTCGGAGAAGAAGATTTTTTAAGTTTTCACTTTAGCTATATAAGGCAAAATAGCCCCGCCCCTTGGCGGCCATGTTTTTCAACCAATCAACATTTCTTGAAGGAATCTAATGAAGGGTCACACAAGGAACATTTCTACAAAATTATTTGAAAATCGGCCTGACACTTTTGGAGGAGAAGATTTTTTAAGTTTTCTCTTTAGCCATATAGGCAAAATAGCCCCGCCCTGTGACGGCCATGTTTTTTTACCAATCAACATGGCTTGAAGGAATCTGATAGAGGGTCACCCATGGAACATTTCTACAAAATTATTTGAAAATCTGCTGAACACTTTTGGAGAAGAAGATTTTTTAAGTTTTCACTATAGCTATATAAGGCAAAATAGCCCAGCCCCCTGGCGGCCATGTTTTTCGCCCAATCAACATTTCTTGAAGGAATCTAATAAAGGGTCACCCAAGAAACATTTCTACAAAATTATTTGAAAATTGGCCTGACACTTTCGGAGAAGAAGATTTTTTAAGTTTTCACTATTTTTTTATTTTCGTTGCCATGGAAACCAGAATTATGGATGGATAAAAATAAATTGAAGGAATTTAAGAGAGGACATTGAGAGGATGCTTCCTATGAAGTTTCAACCAAATTGGCCAAGTGGTTAGGGAGAAGAAGTGGTTTAAAGGAAAAAGTTAACGCACGGACGACGGACAATTCGCCATGACATAAGCTTTCAGCCAGTGGAGCTAAAAATGGAATTTTCAAATTTTGTCATTTTGCCCCTTTTTTGATGCCGCCTGACTGCCATGTTTTTCAACCAATCAGTATGGCTTGAACAATTTTTATAGAGGGTCACCCAAGGAACATTTCTACCAAATTATATTTGAATCTGACAGGCAGATTCGGAGGAGAAGATTTTTAAAGTTTGGACACTTTGTCCCCTTTTTGATGCCGCAGCAACCAAAGTTCTCAAAGGAATTTAAATCTTTGAACAATTTTGAAAGAGGACCACCAAAGGAACATTCATGTGATGTTTGGTGGAAATTGTTCTTGCGGTTCAGGAGGAGATGATGTTTAAAGCTAAAAGTTAACGACAGACGACGACGGACGACAGCCGACGGACACAGAGTGATCAGAATAAGCCCTATTGAACTTAAGGTCATGAATAATGTTGATTAACTGCTGGTTTTGTTTTAAATTGTTTAAAAAGAAGTGATAATAATTATTAAATGGATATAATGGCATGTACCTGAATTTATTTATTATTTACTTAAACATAGAAATGATAGGGTAGTTTATCAAAACTTGCTAAACTTTATCCTTCAGTATAGATAAATCAATATTAAAATTGTCAACACTGAACAACATCTGCTTTGCTGATATTGTCTACAATTCAATAACCAATAGGTCAATTGAAACAAGAGGGCCAAGATGATCACCTGAATATTTTTAAAGTGTTTACCTAAACGAGTCTATGTAAAACAAGTGACCCCCGGGGATGGGTCATTTTTGACCCCAGGGCTATAATTTGAACAACCTTGGTAGAGGTCCACTTGATGAAGGTACATACCAAATATCAAAGGCCTTGGCCTTCTACTTTGGGAAAAGAAGATTTTTAAAGTTTTTTCCCCATAATAGTCTATGTAAAACTAGAAATATCACAGAAGGTGATGAATACCCCCAGCTGGAGCCTGACAATATACATGTATATGTATGAGAAATTCAAGGGGCCATATCTCATCTAAAAATAATTCCAGTGCAACACGCCAACAATATGCACAAATAGGCTTGGTATCAATCATTCTTGTGAAGTTATATTGAAATCTGACCAAGGGTTGCTGAGAAATAGTGTTCACAAGAAATGGCTACAGACCAACTATGTATGAGAAATTAAAGGGGCCATAACACATTTAAAAATAATTCCAGTGCAACACGCCAACAATATGCACATCTAGGCCTGGTATCAATCATTCTTGTGAAGTTATATTGAATTCTGACCAAGGGTTGCTGAGAAATAGTGTTCACAAGAAATGTCCAGACCAACAGACTGACCGACCGACCGACTGACAAACTGACCGACCGACAAGCGTGACTCCTATATAGCACCCATATACTACGTATCTGGGGGTATAATAATTCCAGTGCAACACGCCGACGATATGCACAACTAGGCTTGGTATCAATCATTCTTGTGAAGTTATATTGAATTCTGACCAAGGGTTGCTGAGAAATAGTGTTCACAAGAAATGTCCAGACAAACGGACGCCTGACCAACAAACAGACAAACCGACCGACAAACATGACTCCTATATAGCCCCCTTATACTACGTATCTGGGGTATAACAAGTGATCCCAGTGAGGAGTAGTTATTGACCACAGGGCTATAATTTGAACAATCTTGGTAGAGGTCCACTAAATGAAGCTACAGACCAAATATCAAAGGCCTTTGCCTTCTACTATTAGACAAGAAGATTTTTAAAGTTTTTTCCCTATACGAGTCTAATGTAAAACAAGGGACACCCGAGGAGGGGCCATTTTTTACCCCAGGGCTATAATTTGAACAATCTTGGTAGAGTCCACTAGATGATGCTACATACCAAATATCAAATGCATGGGCCTTCTACTTTCAGACAAGAAGATTTTTTAAGTTTTGGTTAATTTCTCCTTTTTAGTTGCCGTGGTAACCAGAGTTTTCAATGGAATTTAAATCTTTGAACAATTTTCAAAGAGGGCCACCAAAGGAACATTCCTGTGAAGTTTGGTTGAAGTTAGTCCTGTGGTTAAGGAGGAGATGATGTTTAAAGCTAAAAGTTAACGACAGACGATGGACACAAAGTGATCAGAATAGCTCACCTTGAGCCTTTGGCTCTAGGTGATCTATTAATTACTACAAACAAGAGGGCCATGATGGCCCTGGAATCGCTCACCTGATTTTATTTATTTTTCACTTTAGCCATATAAGCCCCGCCCCCTGGCAGCCATAGTTTCCGACCAATCAACTTGGCTTGAAGGAATCCGATAGAGGGCCACCCTAGGAACATTTCTACAATTTTTTTTGAAAATCAGCCAGACACTTTTGGAGGAGAAGATTTTTTAAGCTTTCACTATAGCCATATAATGCAAAATAGCTCTGCCCACTGGCGGCCATGTTTTTCAACCAATCAACATGGCTTGAAGGAATCTGAAAGTGGGTCATCAAAAGAACATTTCTACAAAATTATTTTAAAATCGGCCGGACACTTTCGGAGAAGAAGATTTTTTAAGTTTTCACTATAGCCATATAAGGCAAAATAGCCCCGCCCCCCTGGCGGCCATGTTTTTCGACCAATCAACTTGGATTGAAGGAATCTGATAGAGGGTCATCCAAGGAACATTTCTACAAAATTATTTGAAAATCGGTCTGACAATTTCGGAGGAGAAGATTTTTTAAGTTTTCACTATAGCCATATAAGGCAAAATAGCCCTGCCCACTGGCGGCCATATTTTTCGACAAATCAACATGGCTTCAAGTAATCTGATAGTGGGTCACTTAAGGAACATTTCTACAAAATTATTTGAAAATCGGCCAGACACTTTCGGAGGAGAAGATTTTTTAAGTTTTCACTATAGCCATATAAGGCAAAATAGCCCCGCCCCCCTGGCGGCCATGTTTTTCGACCAATCAACATGGCTCGAAGGAATCTGATAGAGGGTCATCCAAGGAACATTTCCACAAAATTATTTGAAAATAGGCCTGACACTTTCGGAGGAAAAGATTTTTTAAGTTTTCACTATAGCCATATAAGGCAAAATAGCCCTGCCCACTGGCGGCCATATTTTTCGACAAATCAACATGGCTTCAAGTAATCTGATAGTGGGTCACTTAAGGAACATTTCTACAAAATTATTTGAAAATCGGCCAGACACTTTCGGAGGAGAAGATTTTTTAAGTTTTCACTATAGCCATATAAGGCAAAATAGCCCCGCCCCCCTGGCGGCCATGTTTTTCGACCAATCAACATGGCTCGAAGGAATCTGATAGAGGGTCATCCAAGGAACATTTCTACAAAATTATTTGAAAATAGGCCTGACACTTTCGGAGGAGAAGATTTTTTAAGTTTTCACTATAGCCATATAAGGCAAAATAGCCCCGCCAATTCCTAGTTGTTCATATCTGTATCCCAAAGTTTAACTTTGTACCCTAAGTGTTAAAAGAGCTCAATGCAGCAGACAACTTTTTAAAAACATTGTTGCAAATACAGGAGTTGCTCATTAAAATGAGCATATTTTCCTTTTAGAATGTTTTCATTTTATTCAATAATTATACTTTCATTTACATATTGAGATAATTTCCATATTTCTGTTTGTAGTTAACACCCTTTCAAAATTGTCTTCTGTAGATCTTTGTCCGTAGGAATTAAAGCATTTATTTATTAAATGAGATGGATTTATGAAAATCAAAAGATCATGTAAGAGATATTGAAATACTCAATTGAATTACTAACATGAAAAGCTTCTCTGTAGCACTGATAAATATTATGTGAACTAATTTGGATATATTATTGAATAATTAATGAATTACAACAGAACTGCCTTCCACTTTGACTAGGAAATCTATATTGCTTTGTCATGTCCTTGTGAAATAAGGTAGAAATCGGTCTTTAAAAGTGCCCTCAAAATCCGTGCGAAAATGTTTGAAACTTTCATATTCTTTTTGTGATGGAACCTGTACTAGGATGCGAAATAAAAATAAAAATATAAAAATTCCAAGTACAGAAACCTGGACTACCGACCGGGGATCAACTCACGTCCTCATGCATCAAAGGTGGACGCGCTACCACTACACCACCAAGGCGGTGTCACTAAAGGAACATTTCTACAAAAGTATCTTGACATCAGACAACCATTTTCAATCTCTAGAGTCCTATAACATAAGACTCCGTTGACAAGCAGGGAGCTTGTCGAGTTTGTGAGCGGTCATATATTATAGGACTATTTCATTCTCCTGCTTTTCTGATGATGCCTGGTCGCCATCAATATGGCTTGAGTATCCTAAAGATCATTTCTACAAACTTATCTTAAATAACACAAGTGGGTCCAGAGGAGAATAACACTTTGATCAATGAATAGGTGGTTTATAACTCAGAGACATATTAACACAGAGATAAGCGACATGCGATTGCAAATGCCTTATGAAGAACAAAATCCTTCAAACGGCGAGCAGGTCAAGCGTCTATTGATCGAGATTTACAAACCACGTGATCATTACAGTGGATTCTGAAAATGACCGCGATATTTATTTTGTTAGGAAACTAAATAAGGTAAATTGTTTGATAATAATTAATGGTTTTGATATTTATTATTTATTAGTGATTTTAATTGTTTCTTGTCAATTTAAATTAATCCGTCTTGTCAGGAAGACAATTTAAATTGATAATGCGAAACATAGGTGTTATGACTAATATTTCTATGATTTTACTTATCAAATGCACTGTTTTTGAGAGCGCCTCTTTTTTTAAAATATATGGCCAAAATGAGTAATTTCAATTGTTTCTTGTCAATTTGAATTAATCCGTCTTGTCAGGATGACTTATATCTTTGAAACGTTGTACACATTTTTCAAATTTATAATGGGTAACATAGGTTTTATGACTAAGATTTCTCTGATATTCCTTATCAAATGCTCCGTTTTTGAGAGCGCCTCCTTTTTTAAATTTAAACTTTGTGAGCGACATTTTTATTTTGATGTGAAAAGATATGTTAATAAATTAGTGGAATAGAAATAGTTTCAGCTCTTCTATGACAATATTATTCCTAAGATATATCTAACTTATTGATAAGTGTCCTGGTTTGGTGAATTACATAAATCAGTGATTTACTTATCATGCATTCTTCTTGTTGAATGTTTTGTCTCCAGAGTAGCTAAAACATGAAAAATCTCTGTAAATAAAAGTATAATAATATAAAAGAGTTGAACAAATTGTGGCTAAAGGACAAATTGTTCATTATAATATGATACGGTTTAATTGATACAACTTGTTTCCAGATGGTAACCAGGTGTCAGGTGGTGACGTACCGACGATAGTACCAGATGTGATGTTTGATTTGACATGTACACAATAACACTAGTATCTTTCAATTAAATTTCAGTTCAAAGGAGTCAAAGTTTACTGCTTTTGATGTTAACTTTCAACTCTTTTTTAAAAACCCTTTACACTTAACCACTCTAATTGACAATTGATGTAACCCTTTCTTACCACAACGGTAACGCGCATACATCAACATGTCTTCTTTTAACGTTTCCCATAATCTGCAGCAAACGACTTTTGAAAACAAGCATTATCTCTTTTTGCAACAAATTTTCAAATTATTTCAGTAATTGAACCTTCATGTATTGAGGTTTTCTTAATGTGTTCAAAGCCATCTACTGCAAAAAAAATTTGCATCTGGGAAAGGGTTAAGACAGTATTGCACAATTCGAACACATATTATTAGTGGCAGATGACTTTAAAATATGAAATATTGAATTGTAAATTATATTTTCAGACTAAGACTAGAGCCCCAAAAAAGAGAAGAATCGTGATTTGTCTCCCCCGAAAACTATTTTGGAAAAAAAAGATCTCTATAGAAACAGGGAAAACATCAAATTTACTCAATTACGTTACAGAGCTGCTGAAGGTGTTGTTATTGATAAAAAATTACCATCGAGAAATTAACAAATTGATATAAGCTTTATGAATTTATCCCAAACAATTTGCAAACTACGTGTTTTAAGTTGGTCTTGTATCCGATATTATTCATTGTTTTAACATATATCTAAAGAATTAATTCATAAACCAGTTGTTGTGACATTCATTAAATGGATTAACTTGTATTATATTGTTATATAAAGCAGAATTTCTTGCAATGTTGTCAGAGTGATCAATGGAAATAAATTGATATGTATGTGAAACATAAGATATTTTCATTACCCCACGAGAAGTACGTAGTCTCCTTGTTTGTACTTTGCAATCATTTACAATCTTTTGTATGTTTATCCGAGAAGAGTTATACTCCAAATGAGAGGTAATTAAAATTCCACGGATGGAAGAAATGTATTGATCCCTAATTTGCTAATTAGGTAATAACTATTATTATCTTTATTTCCTCCATATTTGAAGATTCCACAAACGATACAAACAGATCACAAACTAACTATTACAAAAACAAGCAACTACAAAGAAAAGTAAAAAAGAAAATGAGAACGAGAGAGAGATTGAGAAAATGAGAGAAAAATGCATAATTATATTTTATATATACAAGTCAATTGCCAGAAAAAGATACAGGCAATCATAAGTTAATATCATAATACACATGAGTAACATTTTTCGAACATGCTACTATGCTTCCAACTGCATTCAGACATACAACATAAATGAGCTGAGCAGAATAAATGCGCCCGATGAATCCAACTCCATGAACTAAAGTGTTGCAACTCACAACAGAGGTCGAGATAAGGCGACCCTCTAGCATAGGCACCAACGTGCTCCTACGAAAACGAAAGTAGAGTTGAATACGCCACGCTACTGCTTTATATACATGGAAACTTGTGAAAACATATAAGTCAATCTAAGCCCATGCGTCGCCGGACCACTGACATCTTCCAACGCACAGAAACCAGACAAGAACTCCACCCGATCTAGGAAATATGGTAAAGTCATGACGCTCAAGATAGAGCGACGATGGCCCTCATATACGCTGATAATATATTTTATGAATTATAGATTGACCAGACATAATAAAGAAATCTATATGAAAGTTTAACAAAAGCATCATATCTTTCACCTAGCAAAATGAATAATTGATTGACAGGCATGCCAAGCAAACTGTTCACATATTCAACTCTATGCAATGCAGTTAGAGTTCTAAAAATGTTAACACCAAAGTGTTTCAAAACAAATCTATTGAATTTCATTCTTGCTCTCTCTTTGCACAACACCACAATCTACTACAACATGTAGTGTGATATTAGCTGCCAGGTTGCTTGCATTGCATTTCGGACACTCGGGCTTGACATATCCAAGGTAGGCAATAAATTGAGCAACACTGAAACAATATTGTAAAATAGCTGGGTATTTCTTAGCAAACAGCCACACCGGAGACTCTTGTAAACAAAGCTGTATTTGTCTGTATTGTATAAAGTCTTCATGATTTGTTTCACATTCCCACAACCGTTCGTATTGCTCGTTTACTTTGAATGAGTATATCTTTTCCACAAATATTTCGAAGGAAATGTACAACTTTTATAATATCCAACTATAAAATCATATAAGTTATACCTTTGCAAAATGAAGACTATTTCAGAAATAAAACCGGAAGTCGATGTCCCTGTCATATACGAGCGAAAAACATATCTTTTGCAGACGACTTATTATGCAATTTACAAAATTGTCCAAAGAGATTTAGCTTCCTCTTTTCTATTTCTGATTCAATCGGCAAACTTCCAATTAATTCCAGTGCAATGTTTTTCCTAGATCTATGCTTAGGAAATGTCATGTAGTAATTTTACGAAACGAAACATTGTTACACTCGTAGAAATAAGACTTGAGTCATTTAAACATGAAGAAATGGAGAAGAGTTGTTCAAAGCGTTGGAAGTATCGACAGCAAGAGTATATCTTTCTAATGTGAGCCAGGTTCAACATTTTTAGAATCGAAGGCTTTCACTGAACAGACTTCGACGAAGCATCTTACAAACATGCTGAACTGGTACATTAGAAAGTTTATATTTGCTGCTGATAATTCCAAGATGAACAACCTCTTCTATTTCCTTCATGTTTTCACAACCAATACTCCAAGCCTTATTTCTACGAGTGTAACAATGTTTCGTTTCGTTAAAAATTACTACATGACATTTCTCAGCATTATACTGATATCTCCATTTACACGAGTATGAATAGCAAGTGTTAATCATGGTCTGAAGTGAATGCATCGAAAGAGACAGAAGCGCCATATCGTCTGCGAATGAGGGAGCACAGAAATCAAAGTTATTGATCTTAAAACCAAGGTTACTATTAACTAGTATTTCAATCAATTCATTGATATAGCATAAATATAAGAACGGGGACCATACCCCTCCTTGCCGGGTACCTTGTAATACTGGGAACCAGTCAGAATAATGACCAGAGAATAAAATACGACTATGCATTTCCGAATGCATGGCTATAACGGTCTTTAATAATGTAGTGTCTATGCCTAGTAGGTATAATTTGTATATTAAACCATCGTGCCAAACTCTATCGAATGCTTGACGGGCCTCCAGGAAACATGAGAACAGTTTACTGTTCTTTTCTTTACAACTTCTAACTTCTGTCAACTTCTAATTAACAAATTTATCTCAAACAATAAAACAAAGTATAGGGGTAGTTGGCCACAATCATGTAAAAACACATACTCTCTGTCTGTCTACTTCTAATTATCCTGCTCCAAAATCAACGAATCTGCAGCAGACGACTTTGAAAATATCTATAAAAGATAGTATGATTATTGAAATCAGTGTTGCAAAAGGAGGAATTGTTTATAATGAGTAATTTCTCCTTGTGCCACAATTATTTCAAAAGGCGTATGTAAGTGGGAAATTATGTCAAACCAGAAATGTAATTAAAGAAATACGACCTTTGAATTGACATAAAAGACATCGACATGTACACCATACAATATTGGTTATTCATTTATTAAAACAAAACATGTTTATATGTCCCTGTATAAATGCACGAATCCATGAGAACTTTCTACAACTTTTATTTCATCATTTTGATTTTTATCTCTTAATGAGCTAATTTGAATCACATCAACACCCGGCAGTGGCAATGAAAATAGTCTTTTCATTTGAGCAAACACTATGGAAAGTGAATGACAGACGTTTCTCCCCCAAACCGTTTCCTCCCAAGACGTTTCCTCCCAAGACGTTTCCCCCCAAAAATTGGGGTGGAAACGTCTGCAGTAGCATTATATATATAGAAAATGAGAGGGGTCACTACACCTTATAGTAGTCTAGATAAACAAGTATGAATAGTTTTATATATTTAGTTAAAATGTAATTACACTTTGTTAAGGGTTTTGAATAAAAAATAATTTTCTTTAATGATGTTGCTAAATCATATATAAAGGTAATTAGTATGTTTGCATTTAAAGTATGTTTGATTTTTTTTGTTTTTTTATTTTAATTAATTAAGTTTTTTGATCTTGATTTCATTGTTAAATATAATTAGGTGTTGCTTAAATGTTTGACAATCAGTGAATAACATTGTGTTGTTTGAAGGTTCAATATTTTCTTTGATGTTCTCTGAACTGGGGACTGCTAATTATTAATTGTAGTCTGTAACTTTGTTGTTTTGTTTTCATTTAGATATAAATATTTTAATTGGGATAATAGTTGTTTTGAGTAATATGTAATAAAGTATATAAACCAAAGAAATTAATGCAGTTTTATGCTTTCATGAATTAATTGCTGTTAAAATAGAGTTTCATAAATTTCATATAGTTGTTCATTTGTGATTATTTGGATATACTATTTAGATATACTATTTATAAATGCCAGATCAGTGTATTGTGTGTGCTGAGGACGTACGTCCAAGGCAACATGGAATCATGTGTGATTCTTGCCAACTTTGGCAACATAGATTAAGAACCTGTGGAACAGGTAAGAGATTTTTTTATATTTTATTTTATGATAAGTCAGTTATGGGTTTTTTTCAAAATAATGAAGTCAGGATGTTATTTTTTTCTTTTGAATAACTTACGAATTATTATTAAAAGTAGCTTTTTAAAATGATACAGGATAAGTGTAGCCACATAATTTACGTAACATTTTTACTTAGTAATCTTATTCTAGGATAATTTTCTCACATTACAAGTATTCACTGAAGACATAAAAATACTTACAAACTCACAATATTTCATGTTTTATCTGACTGAAAAGTAATTTTAATCACAAACATAGGAATTATTTTATTCTTTCATTACAATTTAAAATTTACCTCATATTAAATAATTGTAATGAAACTATCAAATAATGAAAATAAAGTATCTATTTTAGATCAAATTCATCAATATTTTAACACTATATCACATATTTGGTGTCAAAATCATTTTGGGAGGGAACCGTCTATAGGTATATAACTTTGGGGGGGAAACGTCTTGGGAGGAAATGGTTTGGGGAGGAAACGTCTACAGGGAGGAAACAGTTTGGGGGGGAAACGTCTGGTTTCCATGGAAAGTGCAGGTTATATCCGACACCCCACCTTCAACTTTCGGTTTTGAAATAATTTGCAAATTGAACGTATTAAAAAAAACATCCACATCGAAATGCTTCAAATATTTCTTTATAGCCACGATAGTACGTTATTAATAAAAAATAAATGTTGTTACCTGCAATAAAACAGATAATAAGATGAAATAATCGTGTCCGATTTGGGGGTATTTTCCATGCTTCCCTCCTGGGGCGTTACAGCGAAAGTCTATACGAATTTGTCGGCATTGTGTTTATACACATTTGAACTGCCGTAAACCGTCTTGCAGAACGATTTTCGGCAATGTGTATTCCCCGGCCATAATCGATAAAATTACACCTTAAAACCCGGCAAACACGCCCCCATCCCCAACCATCTTAAATCTTTATTTCATATTCGATTTTAATAAATTTGGTGTCAAATTAAAGCTGACATTTCTAGCTTCGATGTAGTATATAAAACATAAAAACAACTTAATTTCTTTTAGAAATATCATGCGATAAACATAACTGTTTTTATTGTTTGATATTTCGCGTCATTTAATTTCCGGCCACCCGTTTATAATCTTTATTTCATCTTCATTTTGATTAAATTTTGTGTCAAATTACAGTTTACTTTATTAGCTTTCATTTGGTATATAACACATAAATATGATAACGTAATTACTTTTATAAATATTGTTCTATAAACATAATTGATATTTTCATTTGATACTTCGCGTCATTCAACTCCCATGCAATTGCCGGCCACCAATTTAAAATCTTTATTTCATGTTCAATATGAATACATTTTATGTCAAATTAAAATTTAATTTTCTAGCTTTTATTTGGTATATAAAACATAAACATACAATGATTGCTTTAAAAATATCGTTCGATAATCATGAAGACTTATTTTCATTTTATAATCATCGTAATTTCATCCAAAGGCAATTGCCGGCGGATTCTGGAGATTTCGTCTAACTACCATTTCGTCTAACTGATACTATAACTGTCCAGTTAAATACCTTATTGTAGCATACGTATACATGTATATGTAGTAGTGAATCTAATATCTAAAATAAATGACGGATACGATTTATTACCTAAAATTATGTAATCTGTGCCAGAGACGATATTAGTGTTGATTGTTACTTATACAGAATAATATTAAATGTGTGATATCATCTGTAATTAAAAGGCATTTAGGACATGGAGTCAAATATTTGCGAAAAAATAAACTTCCGATAATTAAGAAATTGTCTTTTAAAATACGGGAGATAATCCCGGTATAACTGTGTAAACCGCTACTCACAACTAAGCATGTAATCGATGTAGAATAACAGGTATTTAGCTATATGGTCAGTTATTGCACTTTTAATGATTTGCTTCCAGTTAAGGAAATGTCGCACTTTCCGCAAACTTTAACCTTAGTTAGTATTTTTCTAAATAAACGATATATGTCTGGCATGAAATCAAGGGAGTTTCAATGTAAGTTAAGAATTTTACAGATCTTTGAATGAACATGATTTTTAACAATTAAATTCGAGAAGAGAAGTACAACGCCAAAAACAAGAAAGCAAACAAAGGTCTTCATATCCGCACAGTCTGGTTACATCTTCTCACTTACTATGTTTTCGCCAATATAGAGAAATATATTCTGTAGCTCTTTTACCATCAATAATTCTTTAGCAAACATCTTAAACTCAAATTCATATTATTATACCTTTCCCTTACATGTATACACTTTATGACGCCTCTGAAGCAGACGAATGTGAAAACATTGTGAACAATGCACATAATGTTCAAAACGAGCAATCTCTCCTTTTGGAACAATGTTTTCTACTTTTTTCAGTAATTATACCTTCATTTTTTAGATATTTTCCATAGTTTCATCTAAAGGTTTTCAAAGTCGTCTACTTCTATTGTGTTGTATGTGGAAATGGTTATAAACAGATATTTGTTATCTTGTGAACTTACTTCATTAACATCAAAGTATTTATTGTAAATAACGAATTGCAATTTAATACTTAACAAAATCCTTTTCTCTTTGTTTATTTCAATTTAACCCTTTCCCACATACAGCAATGCTGTAGCAGACAAGTTTGAAATAACATAGGAAAAAAACATGAAGAATCTCTATCAATGAAAACTTAATGATTGTTATTTTCCCGTAAGGCTGTATTAGGAGAACACATATGGCGGCCGACCGAATGGAGTCCCTACAATGTCACCTCTCTAAGTCAATCCGTTTTCATCCGATCTTCACCAAACTTGTTGAACATATTAGTGGGCATAACGTTCGAGCCAAGTTCAATAACCAGCCCATTCACAAAAGGCACTTTAGATTACTGCCCTTAGTTATCCAAAATTTGTCAAATTAGCCTCGTCTGCTCTCTAAGTCGAACATTCATTATTCCATGTTCACCAAACTTGATTAAATTGTTGCCATAATGGATGGATAAACAGTCAAACTACCACGAATTTGTTTTGAGTATGGCCTTTGAATTATCTTAACCAGCCTTGTCCGCTCTCTTATTGAAACAGTTCTCTTTTGATCTGCACCAAACTTGGTGAATATGTTTGTGGCCATAAATTCTGGGCCTAGTTCAGTAATCATCAAAACCACTCAGAGCACTTTATTTTATATTTGCGGTTGAATTATACCAAATTAGCACAATTAGCCTTGTCCGCTTTCTAAGTCAAACATCTTTAATTCGTTTTTTCATCAATCTTGGTGAACATGTTTGTGGGTATTATGTTTGGGTCATGTTCGATAACGAGCCAAATCTCCAAAGGCACTTAAATTGTCCAAAATATGGCAAAATAGGCCAGTCTGATCTAAAACTTCAGTAATTCTTATCCAATATGCATCAAACGTGTTGTGAACGTTTATATAGGCAATACAACTTCGGTTGCAAAAAAACAGGATAATTAAACTTAGTCGTTCCAGAGTTATGCCTCCCCAGCAGTGAAGTTTGTGACAATTTCTTACTTGTCAGTCTTGTTTGTTTTTTGCAGGAAACAGGTATGTCAAATATTGAGTTACACAATCCTTAAGAAGTTTGGCTGGCACTCAAACACACCAATATTTATTTACCAAATAACAAATGTTAGGTCTGAGCAAGAATCTCTTGCTGAGCAATTGAAAGGAAGATATAGTCTATAAAATGGTGTTTGATATGCTTTACTTTCAATTGTGATTTGAATTTACATTTAGATGTTTTGGACATATGGAGTATTGGACAAGGAACGTTCTTGTAATGATTTATAGAAAACTAACAATGTTTTGTTTTTTTGCGGATAGAAAGTTCAAAGAACAAGGTAAATGGTTGATTACCAAAACACACATGATGTTAAGAAATGGACAGTATGTTGAACATTTGTGATGTGAAATTTCAAATTCCTTCAAACGGTTCAAAAGTAATTGAGCGGACACGAAATATAGTCAAATGGCCTCTAATTACGACCTTGACATTTCATGGATGTAACATGCGTTCTGCACATCGTCTGAGTATGGTGAACATTTGTGGCGATTTATTTAAAATCCCTTTTAGGGGTTCAAAAGTTATGGAGCGGACACGAAATATAGTTATTTGACCTTTGACCTCTAATTGCGACCTTGTCATTGAACCAAAATGTTTGTATTGTGGCAAAAGGAGAAAAGGATAACATTTCTCCTTTCACCACAATGATTTCAAGAGTCTTCAATAAAGGTATAACTTATATGATTTTATAGTTGGATATTATAAAAGTTGTACATTTCCTTCGAAATATTCGTGGAAAAAGATATACTCATTCAAAGTAAACGAGCAATACGAACGGTTGTGGGAATGTGAAACAAATCATGAAGACTTTATACAATACAGACAAATACAGCTTTGTTTACAAGAGTCTCCGGTGTGGCTGTTTGCTAAGAAATACCCAGATATTTTACAATATTGTTTCAGTGTTGCTCAATGTATTGCCTACCTTGGATATGTCAAGCCCGAGTGTCCGAAATGCAATGCAAGCAACCTGGCAATTAGTTTTTTAAAGTGTAAAGACACAGATTGACCTGCATATATATAGCAATTAGTTTTTAAAGTGTAAAGACACAGATTGACCTGCATAGCAATTAGTTTTTTAAAGTGTAAAGACACAGATTGACCTGCATAGCAATTAGTTTTTTAAAGTGTAAAGACACAGATTGACCTGCATAGCTATTGCATTTTTAAAGTATAAAAACACAGATTGACCTGCATAGTAATTGTTTTTATAAATTGTAAAGACACAGATTGACCTGCATAACTATGAACTTCTGAAAGTGAAATACACAGATTGACCTGCATAGCAATTGTATTTTTGAAATGTAAAGATACAGGTTGACTTGTATCATAATTGTATTTTTAAAGTGTAAATACAAAGATTGACCAGCATAGCAATGGCATTTTTTAAAGTGTACATACACAAATTGACCTGCAAAGCAATTATATTTTTAAAGTGTAAAGACACAGATTGACCTGCAAAGCAATAGTATTTTTAAATTGTGAAGACGCAGATTGACCTGCATAGCAATTGTTTTTTCAAATTACAAAGACGTCAAAACACCTGTATAGCAATTGTATTTTTAAAGTGTAAAGACACAGATTACTTCTATGTTAATTGTATTTTGAAAATGTAAAGACACAGATTACCTCCATATTAATTGTATTTTGAAAGATTAAAGACACAGATTGACATGCATAGCAATTTGTTGTCTTTTAAAGTGTGAAGAAATAGATTGACCTGCATAGCAATTTTATTTTCAGAGTATAAAGATACATATTTACCTGTATACTAATTGTATTTTGAAAGATTAAAGACACAGATTGACATGCATAGCAATTTTATTTTTTAAAGTGTAAAGACACAGATTAACCTGCATAGCAACGTTCATATAGTTTATAGTACCATTCCTCACAATCACTCGCTATAACACCATAGATCAACCATTCTATCACTAATGTACCTACCACAACGACAAACAACATAGTCTTTCCTCAAAACTTAACACACTCAATCACAAACATTTTTGGGTCATATATTGAAGTTTATATTGAGTATCCATTGTCTTTTGTTATAGTTTTCGTTTGTTTTAAACTTGATATAAAAGTAAACTATATTTTATTGTATTTCAAAAATAAAAGAAAGTAGTCATATTATAACACTAGAAAACGATACTGCAACATGTATGGAACTTGCTCCAATACATGCCGATGTGTTACTTTGATACTTTAGAGAGAACAAACGAAACTCATATATTACATATTAAAATGCATAGTGATAACAATGAGAAGGTTAGATTTATGTAAGTTATCCTGGACGAGGTTTTATAAATTGGATATATTAAGCTTTCAATGAAAGGAGATTCATGGCTCCATATTTATTTTCCTAAACGTGCCAAGTCAAATCGCAATATCAAATCTACCATTTGTGTTTTAATCGATGGACAAACCCACCCATAAACGTATTTACATTTAACCAGCAGAGTTTGTTAGAAAGAAATGCTCCTTTTTCATTACCATTATTTTAATAATTGTATCTTTCATTTACGTAGAACAGCCTTATTTTTGTTTCCTTACACGTATCAACCTGACAATTTATTAAAAAAAAAAGAAATCACGAAATCGTTTGAAATATGTCAGAACGACAGCATTTTTCATACATGTACTTCTTTGTTCAACGAATTATTGCATGAAAATGTATCAGTCCGAAGGAAGTGTCGTCAGTCTTCACTGATGGACTGACGACTTTCACGAAGACTGATCAACAGTAACTGTTCTTCACCTTCGCAAATCTTATTCGAATCATAGTTACTTTGTTAGTTTCTGTACACACTAGACATACAAACGTCAAAACAGACATTATACACTACTTTTAAAATGTAAATGACAATGTAGAGGTATAACTTACCTAACAGTCTTGAAGTTTGGGAATAAACTATTCAATCCTTGGAGTTAGCGCCTGTTTTCACTGTACTATCTGAAATACGTTAGAACGATATATGAGTCAAAATATTACTGACGTGCCCTGCCAACGTTGTTACCTCAATAGACAAAAGGCAAAATAACTTGATTACTTCATTATAAGGTTAAGCGGCCCTGTACATTGAAACCGTGATATAATTAGAAATAACCCGTAACATGATATTGATATGGTATATAGTCGTCTGCTCTACTCTAAACCTGAATAAAAACCGCAATTTATTAAACTTAACGTAAAACAAGACATTAGTAAGTTTGTGTCGTCTGTTCTGAAACATATACATGACTATTTAACCTTACAGAAGGTACTCAGTTTGATTTAAAGATAATATGTTGAAAGCTTTGATGGGAAAAGATAATCTTCCATCTCTGCACGACAGTCTGCACTTCTATAGATTTTCGCAATTCCTAGTAAACGGAATTAATTAATGATCTACTAAACTAAATATATGCTTATCACATATCAAACAAAGTCTCCATTGCAGCTACCAAACACTAAATGGAACTATTGAATCATCTCCAAAAGCGCTATTATATAAACTGTTCAAAGGTGCCTTAAATCCTGAAAAGTATCTATCTATATCATTACCTTATGAGTATAAGAAACTATTGTCAACTTTTAGATTTTCAGGGTATAACTTGATGATTGAAAAGTGTCGGCATTTACAAGTTGACAGAAAATAATAACTATGCTGTTGAAGACGAAAAACACTTTCTGCTTTAGTGTCCGTTATATGAAGAATTGAGAAAGGCTATTTTCTTACAAAATTGTTTAAATTACAATACATGTGATACTTTATTTGTGACTATTATGTCAGACACTCGTTACCAGGGCATCATTGCACTTGCAAAGTACATGAATCTAGCATTTGACAAAAGGAAACAAATTTAAGCACGAAACTGTTTATTTAGTCTTATACGTATTTAGTAAATGGATCTTACAAAACACGTTGATCTATCAAGAAAAGTGATTTGTTCAAGACATTCCACCACCAAGCGTTATGATAAAGTTAACTATCATTATTTTCACAAATACTTTCATGCTCTTTGCTAAATTCATAGTGTGATTTGGGCCAGAGGCCTTGTATTACCGAATGAACTATTTGTATTTGTATTGTACTAAACACCAAAGAATAATCGAAAATCAAAAAAATCTATTTGTATTTCAAAAAAATAGATTGTGTATTCATATTACATATTATAAATAACGAAACAATTCAAACAGAAAAAAATGCGCATTTATTGGTTTTTACATATGCCTTGTCAAGACTGATCGATCAAATATTGCAGTCTAGCAAGGTGTTCCAGGTTCCGATCTATTTTTCATATTATTTAAAGTAATGATATAGACGATCTATTAAAGATAAATGACAATAAGATGTCCATGCTTCTTTTCGCCGATGATACTGTTCTATTCTCACACGCACCAGAGGCTCTACAATTTTAATAAACGATTTCCAACTATACTGTTATTCATGGGGTATTAAAGGGCACATGCAACCATTTGAACTTCTCAAATAAAGTTGGAAATATAGTCATTTATAAATTAAAAATTGTTTTAGAGTTATACCTGATTGGGCATAAACATATACCAATTGTTTTGCCATGTCCCATACATTGATGTGACGTATTATCAGACACGTATTCACCAGATTTCACTTGTCTTTATAGACATTGTAAATATTCAGATTGTAAATATTCAGATTGTAAATATTCTAAAAACTTTATTTCTGTCTCTAAGATAATGTATCTTGACGTATTGAATGCAAATTAGGCCCGATTTCAAATTGCATGGCCATCAGTCATTCAGAAGAGTTTCGTCAAGTTCGTCAATACGTGAACTGTAAGAATTTTACTTAATCTAGCATATGGAAGAAAATTCCAAACGTATGAGAGGGAATCGAATTACAATTATAATGTAGGAAAGGTATACCTGTGTATATATAATATAACGGCCATTTTTATCGTTTTTCAAGTTTGTTATTGGTTTAAGCGTGTTATTATTGATATATCATATTTAATTGCATCCGTTATAATGTCTATGACAAATTGCTAACTACTAGTATCAATTGACACTCATATTTGTTCTTTTGCTAAGGCATCACTATTAATTCATTATGTTAATTCAAGAATAAGACATCATATTACACCTTGCTAAGAGTCAGCTAAGAGCATTGCTTCGAGTGTAAGATGCACTGCCACCTCGCAGAAGGCCGATAAAGCAGCCATTAAAATTGTTCCGGAGAAATTCCTCTTTTGTCGGAAGAGCTCATCTAACCTAGTGATCCATTCCATGATGATTCCATAACACACATGTATTCAAAGGCACTACTACACAGATGAACATATGCCACTGAAGAATTACATAATTTCAACCATAAGGATCTCATTTTCAACTTTGAGAAAATGGCAATATGTCTAACTCCTTATATGCTGGACTTATACATTGATACTACCTATTAGACTGTTATTACTTCTAATCTACGGAATGAATAACAACACTCCAATCAACTATATGACAAACATTGTGTGGAATTCGTCATAAAAGGACTACAACTACAACTGTTTCTGATACTACAACTACAACTGTTTCTGATACTACAACTACAACTGTTTCTGATACTACAACTACAACTGTTTCTGATACTACAACTACAACTGTTTCTGATACTACAACTACAACTGTTTCTGATGCTACTACTATTACAACTACTGATGCTACTACTTCTACTGATGATTCGCCGTGAATAACTATAATTCCATATGAGTTCAAACTACTCTGGATACTACGAAGTGCTAAGAAATACAAGACTGTTGGATCGATAATAATCATCGTACTGTTTGGAGAAATATTTATATTGTTACCTTGTTGTATTGACTATTTCACGTTCATTTCTACATTAACAATTCCTACTTATTCAGTACAACTATGTTAATACAGTGTTCATGTAATTGTTTCTTTTTAATTGCAAATATTCAATTCACTTGAATTCGTGAATGACTATTGTTTTCAGTTATCTACATAACCATTTATTAATTCCAAATACTTGTATATGTTCTTATTAAGGATTGGTCGTCACTGCAAGGTCTTATATCTTTCTAAAGAATTCCTATGTAAAATTCTTTATATAATCAACATGGAAAGGTGTAAAGATGTAATCAACCATCTTTCTCTGTGACACGGTTAGCTTAATCAACCATCTTTATCTGTGACACGGTTATCCTTCTATAACTGCATTGTTCCTTTTGACATGTGTCCAATTATAGTGGACAACTGACCAATAATTAATGGACTAACTTCCCTAAGGCAGTTGGGAGATTGTATAAGTACTGGATTGTTTTCATATCAAAACAGTCACTCTGGTGACATGAGCTGAGTAGACATGTTGTTGGGAAAGCAACAACTGGGGTCTTTGGAAACATGTACATCTCGTAATAAACAAGTTATAATGTATTATTGAGTTGCTACTTTGTTACACTGGTCGCTAATAGTATGATTAAGATAAATATATTTTTGAAGTTCTATAACTTACTCAGTAGTTTGCCAAAATCTGTCTTCTTATTTTTAGCTCACCGGAGCACAAAGTGCCCAAGGTGAGTTTTTGTGATCGCCTTTTGCCGGCCGTCGTCCGTCGTCCGTCGTTCGTCCAACATTTGCTTGTTAACACTCTAGAAACAACATTTTGCATCCAATATTTTTGAAAGTTTATCAGAACATATATCTTGATCAAATCTAGGCCAAGTTTGAAACTGGGTCATGTTTGGTCGAAATCTAGGTCACTAGGCCAAATTTAATGAAAATCTTGTTAACACTCGGGAAGCCGTATGTTTGGCTTGAGCATGTTGAATCTTTGTCAGAATGTTTGTCTTAGTGATATCTAGGCCAAGTTCGAATATAGGTCATGTCCTGTCAAAAACTAGGTCACTAGGCCAAATTGAAGGAAAATCTTGTTAACACTCTTGAAGCCACATTTTAAACTTGAGCATGTTAAAACTTTGTCAGAATGTTTGTCTTGATGATATGTAGGACAAGTTCGATTATGGGTCATGTCCGGTCAAAACTAGGTCACTAGGCCAAATTTAAGAAACATCTTGTTAACACTCTGGAAGCCACATTTTTGGCTTGAGCATGTTGAAACTTTGTCATTCTTGTTAACACTCTTGAAGCCGCATTTTAAACTTGAGCATGTTGAAACTTAATCAGAAAATTTGTTCTGATGATATCTAGGCCAAGTTTGAATATGGGTCATGTCTTGTCAAAAACTAGGTCACTAGGCCAATTTAAAGGAAATCTTGTTAACACTGTGGAAGTCACATTTTTAACTTGAACAAGTTGAAACTTTGTCAGAATGTTTGTCTTGATGATATCGAGGCCAAGTTTAAATATAGGTTATATCGGGTTATATTGGGTCAAAAGCTAGGTCACTAGGCCAAATTTAAGGAAAATATTGTTAACACTCTTGAAACCGCATTTTGAACTTGAGCATGTTGAAACTTTATCAGAAAGTTTTTCCTGATGATATCTAGGCCAAGTTTGAATATGGGTCATGTCAGTTCAAAAACTAGGTCACTAGGACACATTTAAGGAAAATCTTGTTAACACTCTTGAAGACGTATTTTAAACTTGAGTATGTTAAAACTTTATCAGAAAGTTTGTCCTGATGATTTCTAGGCCAAGTTCGAATATAGGTCATGTCCTGTCAAAAACAAGGTCACTAGGCTAGGGAAAATCTTGTTAGCACTCTGAAAACCATATGTTTGGCTTGAGCATGTTGAAACTTTGTCAGAATGCTTGTCTTAGTGATATCTAGGCCAAGTCAGGTAAAAAACTAGGTCACTAGGCCAAATTATAGAACAATCTAGTTAACACTACTAGATCGCATTTTTGACTTTTTGTGAGAAAGTTTGTCTTGATGATATTGCCATTGGCGCTGAAAGAGTTAAGTCTTAAATAGCCCATTCTCAGGTGTGCGATTCCAGGGCCTCATGGCCCTCTTGTTTCCTTTGTTGTATTGAAATACTTCCAATTATATAGAAGAAGAAACCCTATAGATGTACAAGGAATAGTAGTTGAAAATAATGAGGTTAAACAGAGTATGTTTGCAGACGACGCAACATATCTTACGGATGGGTCTGAAAATTCGTTTATGTCACTAATGAAAACGCTAACTGAATTTGGCGATATATCAGGACTTAAACTTAGTACCGCAAAATCAACTATATTGAAAGTAGTGAGTCTAAAAGACAGCAACTTAGAATACTGCAAATGTAAACGTTTTATTTGGACATCAATATCAGCAAATACATTATACATCACATTCTCTAATGACATCACTATGCATTTACAACTTCTTTAAAGGCCCGGTCACCTACTATTGCTAGAGTCGCCCACTTTAGTATGTGATGAATAGGTAGACTGTAACAGCTAGCAAACTTGAATAATTCGTTTTGCTATCTATAGAGTTACAAAACAATTGTGGGGAAGATGTTTATCTGTTCATTTAGAATATCAAATCAATATCACCACAATTGCACAGATATAACTATAAATAGCTACGTTTAGCAACTACCCAGGCCAAACCCTCTCCCAGCTCTTCCCGAAGCACATTCGTGCAGATTAATCTTGATTTGCATAGTTCGCTTCTAATGCGTCAAATCCTAGCATAAACTATTCAGAAGAAATGAGAGAACAGTTAAAGAGCGGTTCTACTTATTGTAGTCATTCGGTGAGACGACATTCATTACTTATCAATGGGTGTCAAGTTTTCAAATATATGTGTCTTTTGTTTAAGGTAGACTACGGGGGTAGTATTAGACAAAACGATCAGGTTCGCCAATAGATCGAAACAACACTATTTCTGATAACCACGATATTTGAATATTTTAATCTTCAATTTAATACAATGGTCTGTTACAAAAGAACATTTGCTTGCATGCAGTAGACGACTTTTCGAAACATTGTGTCACAGGGTAAAATTGCTCTAGAATGGAAATCTCTACTTTAGCCACAATGTTTTCAAAAGTCGTCCGCTGCATGTAGGCAAAGTTTTAGTTCTTTTCGCTTTTTGTCTGTACTATGAGCATACATAATCGTTTCAGTATTTCCCAAGTATAGTGTACTACCGAAGTAAAGTGTGTATTTGTTATGCAGTGTTATACAATATTGGAATATTTCAACTTTACTTCACAGGAATGTTCCTTTGATGGTCCTCTTTCAAAATTGTTCAAATACTTGCATTCTGTGTAGAACCTTTGTTGCTGCAGCATCAGAAATTGAGAAAGCTCTTGTTAGATTTCAAGATAAAAATGGCTTTTACTGATAAACTATTTCTTTAACTGAGTGTCCACTCCTTGCAGTTTCATTTGAACTCCTGATCAAATTTTCACAGATATTTGCAGTTAAATATTTGCTTCTAATTAACTATCATTCAGGTGATCAATTTAGGGCCATCTTGGCCCTCTTGTTTATTTATCCTGTCCGATATACAACAAATCAATAGCAGACGATTGAAAGCAGCTACAAGTTATTGAAAACCTCTAAAATTGAAAGGTCAATGATTAAATAGATAGAAGACAATGTGTGGCAAAAGAAGTTTGCTGCAGATGCGTCTACATGTTAGAAAGTGTTAAGTGTATACCCGATATCTTGACAAGCTCCATGACAATTTCCCTCTTATTTCAGAAATGTATATCATCTTAAAGTCTTAAGTGGAAAGGTTTCTAGTTACTTTAAGTACTGAAGCGTGAAAACTAGGGAATACTTAGATATACCTGAAAATTGTTGCCATCATGCATAAATTAATAAACCCATCCATTCTTTCCGACAGTTGTCAAAACGTGATTGTGACATATGTAATTTGCCTTCCACTATTGGGCTTGAAAGTGTAAGTTGGAATGAGGTAGTGATATTAGAAATCTTGGAAAGATATAGGTTTGTAGAATTGCAGTCGTGATATAACTCAAAAACGGTTGAAAAGTGCCAATCGAATAATAAATCCAGGCACTATATAAACAATCCTGTACATCCATGCTTACAAAGAGTAGTCGAAAAACACATTCATAAACTAGAGATGTCTAAAAATACATAATTACAATAGAGACGTCGACGAACACATGATTAAACTAGAGTGGTTGAAAAACACAGGTTTTAAACTAGAGTGCATACTTAAACTAGAGTGGTCGAAAACCACAGGATTCAAACTAGAGTGGAAGAATAACACATGCTAAAAATAGATATGTCGAAACACACAGGTTTTAAACTAGAGTGGTAAAAGAACACATGCTTAAACCAGAGAGGTCAAAAACACATATTTTAAACTAGAGTAGTAGAAGAACACATGCTTAAAATTGAGAAGTGGAAAAACGCAGGTTTTAAACTAAAGTGGTAGAAGAACACATGCTTAAACTAAAGAGGTAAACAAACACATACGCAAACTACATATTGAGAACACGTGTTGATTGATATGATAACATTAGAATGACCACTATTTATTTGACCACTTCCTTTTATGTGTACTATTAATACTGCTTAAAAGATATGTTCAGTAGTCAATCTGGATTGTTATTCGGTAGCTATGTTACTCTACTTAATAAAGTGTTGAAACTTCTTCTGTGGATTACTTTGTCACAAGAGGTCGTAAGACACATGATAAAGCTAGAGATGTCGAAGAACACATGCTTAAACTAGAGATGTCGACGAACACATTATTAAACTAGAGATGTCGAAGAACACGTGATTAAACTAGAGATGTCGACGAACACATGATTAATCTAGAGATGTCAAAGAAAACATGATTAAACTAGAGATGGCGACGAACACATGATTAATCTAGAGATGTCGACGAACACATGATTAATCTAGAGATGTCAAAAAAACACAAAACATGATTAAACTAGAGATGTCGACGAACACATGATTAAACTAGAGATGTCGAAGAACACGTGATTAAACTAGAGATGTCAATGAACACATGATTAAGATAGTGATGGCAAAGAACACATGATTAAACTAGAGATGTCGACGAACACATGATTAATCTAGAGATGTCGACGAACACATGATTAATCTAGAGATGTCAACGAACACACATGATTAATCTAGAGATGTCGACGAACACATGATTAAACTAGTGATGTCGACGAACACATGATTAAACTAGAGATGTCGAAGAACACGTGATTAAACTAGAGATGTCGAAGAACACGTGATTAAACTAGAGATGTCGACGAACACATGATTAAACTATATATGTCGACGAACACATGATTAAACTAGAGATGTCGACGAACCCAAGTCTCGCCAATATGTAAGTAAGTGGCAACTTCAAAGACGGGTACATAAACGTAATCTAGAGATGTCAAAGAAAACATGATTAAACTAGAGATGGCGACGAACACATGATTAATCTAGAGATGTCGACGAACACATGATTAATCTAGAGATGTCAAAAAAAACACAAAACATGATTAAACTAGAGATGTCGACGAACACATGATTAAACTAGAGATGTCGAAGAACACGTGATTAAACTAGAGATGTCAATGAACACATGATTAAGATAGTGATGGCAAAGAACACATGATTAAACTAGAGATGTCGACGAACACATGATTAATCTAGAGATGTCGACGAACACATGATTAATCTAGAGATGTCAACGAACACACATGATTAATCTAGAGATGTCGACGAACACATGATTAAACTAGTGATGTCGACGAACACATGATTAAACTAGAGATGTCGAAGAACACGTGATTAAACTAGAGATGTCGAAGAACACGTGATTAAACTAGAGATGTCGACGAACACATGATTAAACTATATATGTCGACGAACACATGATTAAACTAGAGATGTCGACGAACCCAAGTCTCGCCAATATGTAAGTAAGTGGCAACTTCAAAGACGGGTACATAAACGTGATTAATTTGATCCAGGCGAAACAAGAAACTGTTGGGAAAGCAAATAGGAAATGTTTTTTTTTTCATTAATTTGATTTTTTAAAATAATTCCCAATATGATTTGCTATCAACAAAAAACAAATCTAAATCAAGCAGATACATGAGACTGGAGAACTAACCAATTCGCCTGCAGAAGACGACTTTTGAAAACGTCGTTGCAAAGGAAGAAAGTGATTCTCATTAAGAGCCATCTTTCCTTTGGCCACAATGTTATTATTAATAGAGATTTTCCACTGTTTTTACCTAGATTTTCCAAAGTTGTCTGTTGCAGATTTGTGGTAAGTGAGAAGGGAATACTCCTTTGAAGCCTTCTGTGCCCACTGATCTAGTTAAACATCGTTGCATAACCTCAAAAGGCGATTCTCTTACATGTGTGACTTGCTTATAACTGACCAAACAGAGCTCAGCGACATAGATAATACCTGCTTCTTGAAATATAACTTCTCTACTTTTCATATCGTATGATGTGGGTACTCATTCTAATTGTCTCCTCCTCTAAAGATGATACATTTGAGTACCAAGATCACAGGTTTTTTTAACCCATTCCCACATATAAATACACGTTGACGCATCTGCAGCAGACATCGTGTATGGACATTTTCAAAGGCTATACTTCTTCTACTATTGAACCAGTCGAAAACATTTGATGAGAAAAAAAAGTTACATTTGAAATATTTCAAACATTAATTTTAAACATAATGAATTGTATTGTGGGAAAAAAGGAAAACTATCCATCAGTGTTTTTAAAATACACACACACACATATATATCAATT
>JASEVX010000377.1:67500-156342 GCA_031761405.1 Serripes groenlandicus
GCACTCTGGTGCGGGTAAATTTGAGTAAAGCTCCATGATTTGACAGTAGAATAATGTTAGTTTGCCAGAATGTTTGTCTTGGTGATATTTCAGTTACGTTTTAAAATGGATCCTGATGTGTTCAAAATAAGGCCATACCATATTTAAGAAAAATCTAGTTGGCACTCGATAGACCTACGTTTTAGCTCAAGAACAATGGAACTTTATTAGAATGTTTGTCTTAGTTTTATGTAAGCCAGGTCGCTAGGCCTTTCAAAATAAAATATTCTGTACACTTTAGAGAGCACATTTTCGAATTAAGCATGTTGAAACCCTGTGTCAGAATATTTTTCTCAAGTGATGACATCAGGTTTTTTTTTCAAATTAGATTGTGTCTATTCCGAAACAGGAATCCGTCGTGGCCGAGTGGTTATTGTCGGGGAATTCAAACTGCGTGTCTTGGGTTTGATCCTCAGTCACGGTCGGCATGATGCCCTAGGACAATTCACATTTCAAAACCTAGAGTGTTTACCCAGGATGCATGAATAAGTGAACTGTCACCATGATGTAACTGAAATAATGTTGAAATTGGTGTGAAACCAAAAAAACAACACTATCAAGAACTAAGTCACTATGCAAAATTGAAGTAAAATCTTGTTGACTCTCAAGGAGCTGCATGTGGAAGGTATTGATGTAGTAATAGAGGTGAACGTAACAGGTCCAATTTGGTCATCTTTAATACACCTTTGCTAATGGATGAACTTTCCCTGTGAGTTTTGATGCCTCTGCAACTATTTTAAAAAACGATCAAACAGATGTTCCTCCAATCCCGATGTTTGCAACTTTATAGAGATTATTCTACCAACTTCTCAGATGCAACATATTTGTTCTCTGAATTTTAATATTTTTTCAGAGAAAATGATTAAATTATCATAGAAAGGAAAGAAAGCTAAAGTATCTATTTGTTTGGTGGTTGGTTTTAATGATGTCTGATATTAAGCAGGTCTGTTCAATGTAGTTACTTCACATTTAGGATTTTCTCCTTAGAAAATTTAAACTGCTTTGAAAACATTGTGAGCAAAAACAAACACAACAAGAGGGCCATGATGGCCCTGGATCGCTCACCTGATTTTTTTTTCCACTTTAGCCATATAAGCCACGCCACCTGGCGGCCATGGTTTTTGACCGATCAACATGGCTTGAAAGAATCTGATAGAGGGTCACCCTAGGAATATTTCTACAAAAATATTTGAAAATCGGCCAAACAATTTCGAATGAGAAGATTTTTTAAGTTTTCACTCAAGGCATATACGGCAAAATAGATTCGCCTCCTGGCGGCCATGTTTTTCGACCAATCAAGATGGCTTAAAGGAATCAAATAGTGGGTCACTTAAGAAACTTTCTGAATCTTTATCTTGACAATAATGAGAGGTCGTTGACCTTCTCCAGGAGGAATGTAAAGGTAGAGTTTCTGTTTTCAATATCTGCATCATCCAACAATGTGTCAATATTGCCAATGTAAAGGACATGTGACTAATAAATGAAGTTTTTATCGTGGTCAAAAGGTCAATTATAACAATTTTACCAATTTTAAAGGGCCATAATCCAGTCATGTCTAAAAGGATCTGGCTGGTTTTCGAAAGGAACCGAGCTCTTATGTATATCTACAAGAAATTGTGGACAGACGACAGACGACGGGCGACGGAAAAGGGGCTATCACAAAAGCTCACCTTGTCACTACGTGACAGGCGAGCTAAAAATGCTCATAATAAACAATTTCTCCATTTGGAAAAATGTTCAATTGATACAAATATAGGCATATATATAATAATGCTCGATCTCCAACTAAATTGCGCTACACTTTCAGCATTGATTGCTAATTGCTAATGGTTGCACTGAGGTGACTGAGTCATCTCATTGTAAAAATATTCAAAAGTACAGGTGTATAGTTTAAACAATGTGACATGAACATTGCGTTGCTCAGACGACCACACATTGTAAACTCACAATTGAACAGTGTTAAATACCAATAGAGAGACGTGTACTGAATTTTCATCATAGTTTAATCATTTAAATATCAATTGTGTCAGAATAAAAGAACATATATCAAGTACATGTATACACATGCAATGTTAAAATCAATCAACAGGACCAAGATCATCCTAATTATATCACCTTATAACACCTTGACATAGTAGTTAATGGGTCCATAAAACGTAAATGAAATGAAAGCTGTTGATTCTTACAAGCAAAGAATGTCAACAAACCCCTAAACTGTTGACAATGTTCAAATATTTTTATATTTACATCAATGCAACAGCTGGCAATTACTTTATGACGCTTTTCCAAGAATTCCATATATTGGCAGTCATAAGTGACTTTAAGTCTCCTTTTTTGTAAAAATTGTTTTCACTTCTGCAATCATCACCACATGTGTGCCCAGTAACTTGGAAATTTTATGATGCATGGTTTCTCATTTTGACCTTTGACATCTAAGTGTGACCTTGTTTGTCAGGTACAGGCTTGGGTCTTGTGCACGACCCGCCACCTCATCATGGTGATCATGTGTGCCCAGTAACTTGGAAATCCTATGATGCATGGTTAAGATGCAGGCCGGAGACATCAGTCCTATCACAAAGTACTCATTTTGACCTTTGATCTCTACGAGTGACCTTAACATTTGAGGTACAGGCCTGAATGTTGTGCACGACACACCACCTAATCATGGTGCACTTTTGTGCCAACTTTCTTAGAAATCCTATTATGCATGGTTCGGAAAGACAGCTTCATGGACGCACTGACACACTCACTGAACCGCCATTGTGACAGTTTTATGTCAAGCTCAACAAAAGCGGACTAGACAAAAAAGGGATTCCAGACATTAAAATGGTTATCAACAGTTATTAAACAACAGGATACTGAACAACCCTCTCCAACATTCAACGAATTTGCAAAGAAAGAGCTGCTCCTATTGATAAATTATTGTAGCATTATATTCTATAATGTGTTTCCTGGCTTTCTCACACCAGTACTGACTACTCCACAAAGCATTCTTTCCAAGCAACTGGCTGCTTTACCACAAAGACATTAAGCCCATTGGTGGAAGACGGATGCCGCTTGTCACAGTGATCTTTGTCAAACGTCGGAAAGAATGTTGACCGTGCAAGGGTTCGAACTTACAACCCCTGGATTGGGTTAGGAGTGCTCCAGTTAGAGATCAGACAAATCATATCAAACTAAATTACACTTATTAAGGGGATATAGCTCTGACATTACTTGAGAAAGTTGACTTGAAAGTGAGTCTGTCCCTGTAATTATTCTCATATACAGTCACACCTGTGCTAAAGTCAACCTTTGTTTAGCAATACCCTGTCTATAGCAACCAATTATTTATTTCCCAATTACTCAATGACCCTGTAATTAATCCTTTCCCACATACAGGCGCTTTTTGACGCCTCTGCAGCAGACCACTTTTGAAAACGAGCAATTTCTTCTTTTGCCACAATGTTTTAATTCTTTTTAGTAATTACCTACATTAATAGAGCTTTTCCGTGCTTTTGCCTATATATTTCCAAATTCAATGCATGCTGTATTATTTTGATTTATTTAAAACAAATGTATTTGGCTATACATGAAGGTTGACAGAAATCCTTTAAAACATGTACAATTAATTCCGTTTTAAAACATCTCTATTTTCCGATGTTGGTTTGCAAATGACATAATGAGAGCATAAGACCTTGACCCCACTGGTCAACACATTCCGAGCTGCAGGCACGTTTCGATGCATCTACAGCTAACAACTTCTGAAACAAGAGGGCCATGATGGCCCTGGAATCGCTCACCTGATTTGTTTTTTAACTTTAGCTATATAAGACCCGCCCCCTGGCAGCCATAGTTTCCGACCAATCAACTTGGCTTGAAGGAATCTGATAGAGGGTCACCCTAGAAACATTTCTACAAAATTATTTGAAAATCGTTTTGACACTTTTGGAGGAGAAGATTTTTTAAGTTTTCACTATAGCCATATAATGCAAAATAGCCCTGCCCACTGGCGGCCATGTTTTTTGACCAATCAACATAGCTTGAAGGAATCTGAAAGTGGGTCACTTAAGGAACATTTCTACAAACTTATTTGAAAATCGGCCTGACACTTTCGGAGGAGAAGATTTTTTAAGTTTTCACTTTAGCCATATAAGGCAAAATAGCCCGCCCCCCCTGGCGGCCATGTTTATCGACCAATCAACATGGCTTGAAGGAATCTCATAGAGGGTCATCCAAAAAAACATTTCTACAAAAATATTTGAAAATCTGACTACCATTTTGGGAGAAGAAGAAATTTGAATTTTTTTTCATTTCGTTGCCATGGAAACCAGATTTTTGTATGAATCCCAAATTTTTTAAGGAATTCTGGTGAGGACATTGAGAGGATGCTTTCTGTAAAGTTTCATCCCAGTTGACCCACTGGTTACAGAGGAGAAAATGTTGACGGATGACGGACAATGGACGACGGACGACGGACAAATGGCGATCACAATAACTCACCTTGAGCACTTCGTGCACAGGTGAGCTAAAAATGTGAAAAAAGGAGAAATTGCTCATGATAAGCAATTTTGCTTTTTACCAAATTTATTAAATCCTCTATTCAATGAATGAAACAGATTTACATTACTTTTATCTGGATGTTTTAAAAGTCGTCTGCTGCAGATTTGTTATTTGCGGGAAAAGGTAAGTCATTATCCTGCTGAATTATCCCAACTATTAACACCTATAATTTTGGATGGATTATTGTGTATGCATGAAGGACTGAATAACTGAATATCAAATAGTGTTGACTGAGATTAGACTGCATAAAGGTTTGCTTTGTTTGCAATTGCCTTTTGCATATGAAAATCTCCATAAATAAAAGCAGTATTCTCTAATAATGTTCAAAACATTATGGCAAAAAGGAGAAATTGCTCATTACCACACTGTTTTCAACAGTCATCTGCTACGTCAGAAAGCACCTATATGATATATGTGGGTGTGGGGGAGGGGGGGATGTTTAAAGTTGGTATAGACAAATAAGGGTTAAAATCACTTAACAAAGGCCAACATAACAACTATATGAGCCTCATTAGGTTTATTGTTTCACAATAGCCTGACATAGCTAAAGAAACAAAGGCTTTTTCAGATCTCGAGAAGTTTAGACAATGATTAAAGGATAACATATTCAGCACAAAAATTTATTATTTGAGTTATCTCCCTCATATGACAATTCTGCAGCAGACGACTTTGAAAATATTTTGTCAAAAAATGAAAAATCTCTTTAATTGAATAGATAACCTATGACTTACAGTGGAAAACATTGTGGCAAAAGGAGAAATTGCTTGTTTTGAGCAATTTCTTCTTTTGTCACTATTTTTTTAAGAAGATGTCTGCTGCAGAGGCATCAGAAATCGTTTGTATGAGCGAAAGGGTTAACCATTAACCTTAGAGAACATATCTACAGCAGATGACTCTGAAAATATAGAGACAAAGATATTGAAATTGTCTTCAATGACAGATTGGAAATCAGTGTAGCAAAGGGAGAAATTGCTCATTTTTCAAAAATGTTCTGCTGCCGATACGTTAAAATGCATCATATTTCCCAAATCACATGACACTTGAAACATTTTTCTCATACATACAATCGCCCTCTGCAGCAGACGACTTTTGAAAACAGTGTGGCAAAAGAAGAAATTGCTAGAGATGAGCAATTTTCCCTTTTAACCCTTTCCCTCATATAGACGCTTTCTTACGCCTCTGCAGCAGACAGCTTTTTGAAAACATCGTGACAAAAGAAGAAATTGCTCAAAACGAGCAATTTCTCCTTTTGCCACAATGTTTTCCACTTTTAGTCATAGGTTATCCATTCAATTATAGAGATATTCTATTTTTTGACAAAACATGTTCAAAGTCGTCTGCTGCAGAATTGTCGTATGAGGGAAAGGTTTAACTTTATTTAATGATTGTATTTTTATTTTTTATAGATTTTCCATATTTAAGCATAGATGTTTTTAAAGTCATCTGCTGCAGATTTGTTTTATGTGGGAAAAAATTAACAATAGCACATAGGGTAGAAAATCAAGCACTGCATGCGACAATGTAATTGCTTGCTTATTAAACTGGCGGGTACCTGATACAAATTATCTGCTTAATATATCTTGGATATATATCTTAGTCTAAATTCGTCTAACCATATTATATTAGGTAATATCAAAGCAGGTACACATGTACACAATCTTTCGCCGAGTATTCACTGTTCCTAAAAATGTTCATCTTAACCATTTTCAGAAGACAACTTTAGAAACCATTTCTGCTATTCCTTTTGTTAAATATCAAATGATATTTTCAAGTTTCCAGATGTAACATTAATTTTAACTGTTTTCAAAGCAGACAACCATTAAATGGGGTGTAATTTAACCCTTTCCCACTTACAACAAATCTGCAGCAGACGACTTTGAAAACATAGTGACAAAAACATGATAAATCTCAAAAGTTAAATAAAGTTGAAAACATGTGGCAAAAGGAGAAATTGCTCATGAACTATTTCACCTTTGGCCACAATGTTTTCAAAAGTCGTCTGCTGCTATTGCGTCAAAATGCGTCTGCGTGTGAGAAAGGGTTAATAGGGTACGAACCTTATTTAGGATACAAGCAAAACTACATAAAGGGTTTTTGGATAAATGTCCTTAACCCTTTCCCACATAAAATAATTCTGAAGCAGACGACTTTGAAAATATATGCTTAAAAATGTGAACAATCTCCATAAATATAGAGGATATTTTTATAAAAATAAAGTTGAAAACATTATGGCAAAAGAAGAAATTGCTCATCATGTCGTTCAAAAGTCGTCTGCTGCAGAAGAGTCAGAAACCGTCTTTATGTGTGAAAGGGTTAAACTATTTGACTGCTGGAAAAAAATTGTCTGCTCTGTTTGACCAGGCTCTATCAGTTTTAATATTGATATTCATAAATTTGGCTAAGGATTCTTTCAAATGCAAAGTTAGATAAGTCCATTTCTAAAAATTTGGAAAGAGTTAACGATCAAATTGCATATTGTGGGTTTTATGCATAACTGTTGTAACTACAGTTTGTTACAACATATAGTTACAATCATTTTGCATGTTGTTCATGTCTTTTTTCTTTATTGATTACCAATGTTCTTCACTGTCTTCTTGTATGCCTATATGGAGAACAGGGTAGATCCTGATCAGACTTCACAGTTATACAAGCTGATCTGGATCTCTGCTGTTGTCATGATCTAATGATCGGTTTTCAAGCTTTCAGGGCCCAAACCAGGACAAGATCGATCTTATAAGGCTTGGTGATTCCAATATATTCTTAAACCCTTTCCTACACAAATCCATTCTGCAGCAGTTGACTGAAAACACTTAATAAACAAGAGGGCCAAGATGGCCCTAAATCGATCACCTGAATGCTAGTAAATTAGAAGCAAATATTTAACTGTAAATATCTGTGAAAATCTGATCAGAGAGTGCAAATGAAACTGTAAGGAGTGGACACTTCTCAAGAAACAGTTTATCAGTAAAGGCCATTTATATTTATATCTTGAAATCTAACAAGAACTTTAATAAGAATGGAATGATCAAATTTTGTCATTTTGCACCTTTCCTGATGCCGCCTTGCTGCCCTGTTTTTCAACGAAATCAATATAACTTCAACAGTTTGTTTAGAGGGTCACTTAATGAACATTTCTACCAAATTATCTTGCAATCGCACAAGCAGATTATGGAGGAAAAGGATTTTAAAATTTGGGTATTTTTCTCAGTTTCTGATGCCGCAGCAACCAAAGTTCTCAATGGAATTTAAATCTTTGAACAATTTTGAAAGCGGACCACCAAAGGAACATTCCTGTGATGTTTTTGGTATGATTGTGTAACCAATCAAAACGGCTTAAACAAATTAAATAGAGGATCATTACAGTAAGATTCATATTATATTTTCTTAAAATCAGACGAACACTTCATAAAAATGTTTTTTTCAAATTTTGTCATTTTGCCCCTTTTCTGATGCCGCCTGACTGCCATGTTTTTTGACCAATCAGTATGGCTTGAACAATTTTTATAGAGGGTCACCCAAGGAACATTTCTACCAAATTATATTTGAATCTGACAGGCAGATTCGGAGGAGAAGATTTTTAAAGTTTGGACATTTTGTCCCCTTTCTGATGCCGCAGCAACCAGAGTTCTCAATGGAATTTTAATCTTTGAACACTTTTGAAAGAGGACTACCAAAGGAACATTCCTGTGATGTTTTGTGGAAATTGGTCTATTGGATTGGTAGGAGTTGGTTGTCATTTGTAGCTTAAGGTACAATTTACCCCTTTTGTGTTACGCCTGGTTGCTATGATTGTGTAACCAATCAAAATGGCTTGAACAAATTAAATAGATGATCATTAAAGTTAGATTCGTATTATATTTTCTTAAATTCAGACAAGCACTTTCATAAAATTTTTGTCATTTTGCCCCTTTTCTGATGCCACCTGACTGCCATGTTGTTCGATCAATCAGTATGGCTCGAACAATTTTTATAGAGGGTCACCCAAGGAACATTTCTATTAGATTCTATTTGAATCTGACAGGCAGATTCGGAGGAGAAGATTTTTAAAGTTTGGACATTTTGTCCCCTTTCTGATGCCGCAGCAACCAAAGTTTTCAATGGAATTTAAATCTTTGACCAATTTTGAAAGAGGACCACCAAAGGAACATTCCTGTGATGTTTGGTGGAAATTGTTCTTGCCGTTCAGGAGGAGATGATGTTTAAAGCTAAAAGTTAACGACGGACGATGACGGACGGATGGCGGACGGACGACGGACACAAAGTGATCAAAATAGCTCACCTTGAGCCTTTGGCTCTAGGTGATCTAAAAACATAGAAAATCTCTATGAATGAAAGGATATTTATTCAAATAAGTTTAAAATGTTGGAACAAAAAATATATATTTTTTCATTATGAGAAATCTTCCTTTAATTTGTCACAATGTTTTAATGTCACTACTGCAGGTGCGACAAAATACATCTGCAAGCGTGAAAGGGTAAGCTCATTGCACCATACTGTCAAAATGAACCTTTGCCTTTGTTGTATCTAACTGTCTTATTAATTTCACATTTGGGTTTTTCCCTAAACGATTATGCCAATCCACCACCATCATTCCCCTTGTGTACTTTCCCTGTAATTCGACAGTCGCAAACACTTCTGTCGTTTCCGTGACAACCTCAGGATCAACAATCGTTACCATTGCGTTCAAATCACAAGATATGAATATGGGCATTTTACTGACAACTCTTTGATAGTGAAGGGCAACTTGCATAATAGCTTTGTTAAATCGTCCCTTTATGGTGTCGGTCTCTATCCACTTATCAAACCAGTCCTGGAGAAAACAAAACCAATCAAAATTGAAACATATCCAACCAAACAACATGTCGAGGGCTTGGCGTGAAACGGTTGTAACTTAAAAACTATTTTGAAAACCCTGGTTTAGGGGCAATTTTAACCCCTTTGTAAACAATGCAAATTTAGGTGCCATTGCTCAGAACGAGCAATGGCACCTAAATTTCCATTGTTTACCAAGAAAAATGATTTAACGCTTATAAAGACTTTATGGTGTGGTGATTAACCTCAGTAAAAATATACCAACTTTAGTTACAACCGTTTCACGCCAAGCCCTCGATGTATTTTATATTCGGACCATTCAATCTCTCCAATAATTAACACTTTCCGACATACAACAAATCAACAGCAGACGACATTGAAAACATAAAGGCAAAATTGGGAATCTTTCTTTAAATGAAAATTTATTTATTGAAGAGAGTTAAACAAGAGGGCCATGATGGCCCTGGATCGCTCACCTGATTTTTTTTTTTACTTTATCTATATAAGCCCCGCCCCCTGGTGGCCATAGTTTCCGACTAATCAACTTGGTTTGGAGGAATCTGATAGAGGGTCACCCTAGGGACATTTCTACAATTATTTAAAAAACGGCCTGACACTTTTGGAGGAGAAGATTTTTTAAGTTTTCACTATAGCCATATAAGGCAAAATAGCCCCACACCCTGGCGGCCATGTTTTTCGACCAATCAGCATGGCTTGAAGGAATCTGATGGAGGGTCATCCAAGGAACATTTCTACAAAATTATTTGAATATCGGCCTGACACTTTCGGAGAAGAAGATTTTTTAAGTTTACACTATAGCCATATAAGGCAGAATGGCCCCGCCCCCTGGCGGCCATGTTTTTCGACCAATTAACATGGCTTGAAGGAATCTGATAGTGGGTCACTTAAAGAAAATTTCTACAAAATTATTTGAAAATTAGCCTGACACTTTCGGAGGAGAAGATTTTTCAAGTTTTCACTATAGCCATATAAGGCAAAATAGCCCCACCTCCTGGCGGCCATGTTTTTCGACCAATCAGCATGGCTTGAAGGAATCTGATAGAGGGTCATCCAAGGAACATTTCTACAAAATTATTTGAATATCGGCCTGACACTTTCGGAGGAGAAGATTTTTTAAGTTTACACTATAGCCATATAAGGCAAAAAAGCTCGCCCCACCAAGTAAGTAGAGTAAATTTAGTGTAAAACAGGTGAGAATAGAGTGAATAGAGTGTAAACAGGTGAGAATAGAGTAAATTTAGTGTAAAACAGGTGAGAATAGAGTAAATATAGTGTAAAACAGGTGAGAATAGAGTAAATATGGTGTAAAACATGTGATAATAGAGTAAATATAGTGCACAACAGGTGTAACACAATGAGGGTAAAGGTATAGAGGTATACATGTGAGATATTAGATCCATGAGGGTATAACTATATACGGGATATCACGTGTACACGGCGCCAGCCCTGTAGTATATAAATGTATGTTTTTGAGGGAGCGGGGAGAGATTTGCATAGATAGAGAGAAGACGTATGGGCTCTCTGGGGAGAGTCAGAGAATGATATGTCGGCATGAGAGAGAGAGAGAGTCTTGACTCTAGTTTACCTATTTAAATAATTAAATGTATCACTATACGATCTCGTTTATTTACCTGTGTTTTCCTCGTGGACAATTTGATGTAGCTGGCCAGAGTGCTACATAAGTTATTTGGTGCCGTAACAATGGATAATCGAACTTGTGTTGTGTCGGACATGATGTGCGAAGTTATGTGAAAGGTAGTGTTGGACACTTTGACAATTGATGTGAAATGTAGTGTTGGACACTTTGACAATTGTGTTGCCGTGTTGAGCCATCCAGAGACGTTTGCCAGTGAATCGTAAGTTACAATCTTTTGTTATTCCTTTTACGTAATTGGCAAGGCAAAATGACAGAACAAATGTTTTTAGAATTGTTTCAGTCCGTAGATGGACACATGACTAATATAAATACCACTATGGGGGCTCAAGGCGTGGCAAAAGTTGTTCAAAGATTTGATGGTAGTAATCCAAAAGAATTTAAAGAATGGATTAAAAGTATTGAAAAGTTTGGGACGTTAACTGGAATACCTAATGAAAGGGTTAAATATATAGCGTATCAGGCAAGCGTAGGCCCTGTCAGTGATTTCATAAAACGATATATTGAACAGAATGCTGATCACACCTGGAATCAAATTAAGGGGGAGTTGAAAACGCGGTTTGGCGAAGTAGTAGATTCTCAGCACGCTTTGCTGATTTTAAGGAAAATTAGACAAAAAACGGGGGAAACGGTACAGGTTTATGCCGAGCGCATGTTAAATATGGGGGAAGAAGCTTTTGAGGGACAGGATCAAAACGCTATACAAAGGCAACTTGTGGGGTATTTCATTGATGGGCTCAGGGAAGATTCTCTTAAAATGAAAATAATGAGGGAAAACCCACAACTCTTTCAGAACGCGGTTACCATCGCTACCCGCGAGCAGAATCTACGCCGGCGATTTCAATTGCGAACGGGTCACGCGCCAGGCGCGGGCGGAAATCATCAAATTGATGAGGCCGTCCCGATGGAGGTAGATCACTATAGACAGAAAATTAAATGTAATTACTGTCACAAGATAGGTCACCTGATTGCGGATTGTAGAGCGCGAAGACGTGACGGGCAAGTTAATCTTGCGCAAATTAGACAAGATAAGGGTCGATACAGAAAAAGCGTTATCTGTTATCAATGCGGAGAGCCGGGCCACTTTGGCCACGGGAATGTGGAAAAAGAAGCAATGGGTCTGCGGGAATTCATAAGTCGGTGCAACATTTAAACGCAAAAACTTCCCACGTGTAAAGGCCCGTGGGGGAAGTTGGTTTAACAAACAGAACAAAAATACTATTTTTATCAATTCTGCTAGTGTAGGCTTAAATTCACTTCTTCTTAAGTTTGGGAACCAGAAATACAGAAGTTTACTTGATTCTGGTGCCGAGGTATCCCTTATTAACCGACGCGTATATGATAATCTAAAAGTAAAACCTAAACTACGTAAGCATAGTCTTAATTTGGCTACTGCAGGAAATACTCCTCTTCATGTAGACGGTTTTGCGGAAATAGAATTCTTAATAGGCGGATTGAAAATGAGTCAAAAGTTTTATGTCGTAAGGAATCTCAACCGAAATGTTATTTTGGGCATAGATTGGTTACAATCACGTGGCGTACGCGTGTATCACGATCTCGGGTGTATACGTGTGCATAATCCGTTGGCTGATGATATACATGTGGCTTCAATAGCTCGCACGAAATCGAAAATAAAGATCCTTCCACAAACAGCTCATGTTTGTTATTGTAAGGTGCGCAAACATTCGGAATTTCCCGTTGGGCAAAATTACGAAATATCCTCATTTGAAAAGGGTTACATTGGAAACGAGCCCGGATTGCTTATCACTAATGCTGTTGTTAAACTTTCCTGGGGTCGTTTCTCCGAGAAAACTGAGTTCGTTAACTGCGACGCGCCGCCGATTTACAAACAACAGGTCATTAAAATTAGGCGTAAAAATAGAGAAATCTGTGCAGACACAGATGTTAGAATGAAAATGTATACAGGTATCTAACCACTCATTAAACTCAGACCATATCGCACCAGTTGAACAACCGTAAAGTTATAGACATTTAACAAGCAAAATGGTGTTTGTATAGGGGAAAATAATGAGTGTGCTGTCAATACCAATGATAAGGCTTGACGAAAAAAATGATAAGGCTTGACGAAAAATTCGAGGTATATCTATCTGTACCAATTATATATCCGAAGCCACTTTATCATGTCCAATAAACATTGTCTTACTTCGGTAACCATGGAAAACTTACCTATCGCTTACCATTTAGTTCAAAACAATTGGGTAATTATTTCTAGGGTGGATTTACATTTCGATTTAGTATGTAATGCGCAGCATACGAAAGTTAAAATTAAATCACCTATTGACTTAATGGAGCTCAAACAGGAATGCACTGCATCCATAGAGTATTTCACACTCGCAGCACCGTATGTTGTAGGAGTTTTGCAAACTTTTCTGAAATTCAAATTCCCACGACTTTATCAGAAATAGGGTACTTAAGTTAGTTAAAGAGTTGGAATTTGAAAGAAGCAATTGCGACTTATTTAAATAAAACCATGTATGAGCCTTTCCGGAAGGCTCTGCAGGGTTTGTTGTCCGAAATAATGTATTTAGATAAAATACGATGTGACATTAAAAATGAAGAAAGTTTGTCGCGTAGCGCTTTGTATTACGTTAGCCTGGGTAGTGCCATAGTGGTCAGTCATATTATGAAATGTTGTTAAAAGAAAATGTAGTGTTTTAATGAACTGTCTGCCAAATTGTTTACGTAAATGGATGACAAAAGGGCGGAACGAAGCGGTTCACAATGATGTGAACTCCAAACGATGGATAATGGCGGGAACCAACCGCCAACCGTTTCAGTGCCGTCCGGAGAAGGGTTAACAGGGTCCGTGGGGACGCCTAGAGAGTACCTGTATGATGTATCAGAGTTTGTTTTTGAGCAAAGGGGCTCATGATGTTCCGGAAAAGAACTAACTATGTTTATTGTGTTTGTAGCAGTTAAGCTGCAGTATATAGTATTGTATATCTATTGTAACCCTATACTACGTTAATGTGGGACAGTATAATCTCATCGAGATCATAAAATATGATCGTAAAGTCAGGGTTGTGTTTGTGCTAACACGGCACAACTATAATGAGCTGTGCGGTGATCTGCCTGGTGATGGACACATGTTTAAGTGTCCATTAAAATGATAAAGAGCGGGAAAAATACTAACAAACCGGGGAATCAACAAATTTAGATACATACCTGTGGGTATATTGTTTTTCTAGAAGATAACGCCAGCTGTTGATTAAACGTAGGAGACTGGACTTTCTCTTTACAGACAGATTATCAATGAATCATTATCACGTTTATAATGACCACCTGTTAAGATTCTTGAATGAAATTCCTGGAGAAGTTACTATGACATTTATGATCCTTACACACAACCGATATCAACGTCGTGCTTCAACCATCTGGTTGGGACAAATTTACAACAATTTATTCTTTGGCTACTTGATTATAACTGCAGACTTTGGTTTTTAAGATTTTGTTTTGATATTTGTAATTGTGCATATAACATGTAGTGTTTAGTTTATGCATGCACTGTTTATTGTAGTTATTTTCAAATGTGTAGGGCTGCGTCAACCCATTGTGTTACTTATATTTGAACAATTTTCTGGGTGAAAATTTGTTAAGAGGGGGACGAATGTAACACAATGAGGGTAAAGGTATAGAGGTATACATGTGAGATATTAGATCCATGAGGGTATAACTATATACGGGATATCACGTGTACACGGCGCCAGCCCTGTAGTATATAAATGTATGTTTTTGAGGGAGCGGGGAGAGATTTGCATAGATAGAGAGAAGACGTATGGGCTCTCTGGGGAGAGTCAGAGAATGATATGTCGGCATGAGAGAGAGAGAGAGTCTTGACTCTAGTTTACCTATTTAAATAATTAAATGTATCACTATACGATCTCGTTTATTTACCTGTGTTTTCCTCGTGGACAATTTGATGTAGCTGGCCAGAGTGCTACACAGGTGAGAATATAGTGAATATAGTGTAAAACAGGTGAGAATAAAGTGAATATAGTGTAAAACAGGTGAGAATATTGTGAAAATGAATGCCCCTGCCCTTTATTGTAGTTTTTTTTGGTTTACAAACTGACATTGCTTGAACAAGTTTTCCCTCTAAATAACCAGAAGCAGGGCCAATTTTAACCTCAGGGGCATAATTTCACCAATCTTGGTAGATTACCAAGACACAATACTTCATACCAAATACTTAAGCTCTAGACCTTTCTGTTTCAGACAAGAAGATTTTCATTTCTTTTTAAAGGTTTTCCTTTTGGTTTCAATGGCATCCAGAGTTATCAATGGAATTAATTTCTTTGAACACAACTTTGATCACCCACGGATCATTCCTAGTATGTAGTTTTAGTCAAAATCCAAACTGCAGTTTAGGATATGTCATTTTAAGAAAATCGTGACAGACGACATACAAAAACCAGTCACAAAAGCTCACCATGAGCACTTTGTGCTCAAGAGAGCTTACAAGATTATAAACATAACAAAGACATTAGGTTTTGAAAATATAATTAACAAGAACTGTCGCTTAAGATGACTAAACCCTTTCCCACATACAGACTCTTTCTGACACTTTGACAGCAGACTTTTGAAAACATTGTGGCAAAAGGAGAAATTGAGCAATTTCTCCTTTTACCTCAATATTTTAAACTATATTCAATAATTATTATCACATTTATATAGAGTTTTCATATTTCTCATCAAGTATTTTCAAAGCCATCAGCTGCAGATTTGATGAATCTGGGAAAGGATTAATACCCAAGCAAACTAATCGGATGTTCATGGGGATATTAAGCCTAAATGGTTAGGATCCAAAATCATGTCTTGCACATCTATATTTCTGGATTATCTTGTGTACCATGTTTCATTTTAATAATTTAAAACAAGTAATAAGTTCAAATGTCATATTCCTGGACCAGAAACCCAACAGACACACGGACGACCATGCAGCATAGTGATACTAGTAAACCAAGATTTCTAGATAGAGTCATGTGGGCCTGGAACACTATTAAAAAATGTATATAGTGAAACCTGTGTATAAAAACCACCCATGGGAACACAACAATATGGTCTATGTTCACAGGTGGTCTTTAATTGCAGGGTCATATATGCAGAAATAAGTGTGTTTGCTATAGACAGGGAGTCACTGTCCAAGGTGGTCTTTAGCACAGGTTTGACTGTATATTCTATCATATATACACTAGGGGGTGTAACTTCTTTGTCAGCCATACTTGACCCATGTTTGCATTTTGGTCCGATACAGAATAAAAAAGACGACGATCGAGTAAAGTGCTATGTGCAAGCATGAAGCCCAATATCAACCCTAAACTGAACAATCAGTTTGCCAGGTCCCTCTGGATAAGGTGTATTTTTCACATTCTAAAATCCTTATTTGACACTTTATAATAAGCAGAGGGCTGCACAATGAAATTAACACTTACCCACATAATACAAATCTGCAGCAGACGACTTTGAAAACATACCTGAACAAAATTGGAAAATCATTTTATATGAAAGTACAATAATTGAAAAGAGGTGATAAAAGGAGAAATTGCTCGTTTTTATCAATTACTTCTTTTGTTGCCATGTTTTCAGAACGCCATCTGCTGCAGAGGCGTCAGAAAGCGTCTAAATGAGGGAAAGGGTTAAGGGGGAGTAAACATGGTTTTGCAAGACAACATCTCTCTTACGGAGCAAGCGAACCCTATACTGTAGGTAATCAATGAAATCGTCTCAACGAGACAACTCTTTTGAGTACTGGTTCCCACAACACATGGTTTGATTGATTCATAAGAGAAATATACATGTACAAGCTGAGTATTTCAAATTCTAAAATCCTTATTTGACACTCAAAGCTTATGTTGAATGAACTCAAAAGGATCGTCTCAGTGAGACAATTCTCTTGAATACCCACAACATAGTGTTTTGATGAGTCTAAATAGGGATATTGCATGGTTGGGAAAAGACCAGTTTACTCTTCCTTATCTAGTCCTCCACAAACTATGTCCGCGGAAATATCAAAATAAAAGACAGCGTACCCATGGTTGGCCTGTTGCGGAGGTTAAATTGATTTCCCATGTATGTAGATCTATCATAGTGCCAAGTTCATTTAAGACAACAAAGGCTGCATCGGGATCGGAGGCAAAATTGAATTCCCCACACAAAGTGCTGTTTCCTTTCCCTATCAAAATAGTAACTCATATTATCCCAAAATGAAGTTTGCCTTACACAAAAAGTGTCTTTTCTTTTCATCCTCATCTTCTCTTCTCTAGTTCATTCACTCTTCAGCCTTTTCCACATACAACACATTTACAGCAGATGACTTTAAAAATTATATTAACAAAAATGTTAACAATCTCTGTAAATGAGGTATAATTATTGAATAGAGTTGAAAACATTGTGACAAATGGAGAAATTGCTCATTATTTGGCACAATGATTTCAAAGGTTGTCCGCTGTAAAGGCACCAAAATGCGGGTATTTGTGTGAGAGGGTTAATTATTTGCCAATTTTAAGCATCCTTGCAGAAACTGTCATTTAAAAATATTGGATGATGATAGCTTTGCCTGTTTCATGAAGTCTCAATCTTCTACTCATACAGCATTTATTTGCTTCAAAAGCGAAATGTTGTTAAAAGTTGTAAAAGAAATACATGAAATCAAATGTACATATTATGTTTCCTATGAACTCTTATTGAAACAACAACATGAAAAACTTTATCCCTTTATCTAAAAGAGAAGATTAATTTTCCATAAACAAACTCTGTATCAAGCATATGACTTGAATTTTTCAATTTTCTTTCAGATATAATGCTTAATTCCTAGGATATGGCTAGAAAAATAGCTTTTCAGATTAAAATTCTGAGGAACCAAAACATTTTTATTCTGAAATGAGCTTATTTCCTACATCACGCAAAGACTACCTGTCTCCCAATATATTTCAAAAGCGATTAATCTGCAAGGATGCAACTTAAGCTTGCACATAACTATCCATGCATTATGATATTGATAAAACCTATACCCAGTTTGGTCCATCTTTATTTTCATAAGGCAATAAATTAATGTCCGACAATTCCTGAAGGACAACGCAAGCAGCCTCTGGGTCTGTGTAGAAATTAAAGTCAGCACACATGGCTATTCTACCCCGGGCTGGAATAATATGCATAGGGCTACAAAATGTGGTTAATCCTTTCCCAAATAAACACGCTCTCTGACCACTCTGCAAGAGACGACTTTTGAAACATTCTGCCAAAGTAGAAATTGCTCAAAACAAGCAATTTCACCTTTTGCCACAATGTTTTCATCTTTTGTCAGTAATTACACCTTCATATATAGAGATCTTTCGTGTTTTTGATGAGATGTATTCAAAGTTGTATGCTGCAGATTTGTTGTATGTGGGAAAGGGTTAAGGGGGAGTAAACATGGTTTTGCAAGACAATGTCTCCCTTATGGAGCAAGTAAACCCTATACTGTAGGTATTCAATGGAATCGTTTCAACGATAGAAGTCTTTTGAGCATCCACAACACAGGGTTTGGTTGAGTCATAAGAGGAATATATAAGCTGAGTATTAACAATTCTGCAGCAGACGACTTTGAGCGTATTTTGTCAAAACATAGATTATCTCCATAATTGAATGGATAACCTATGACAAAAAGTGGAAAACATTGTAACAAAAGGAGAAATTGCACGTTTTGTGCAATTTCTTCCTTTGTCACTATGTTTTCAAAAAGTCGTCTGCTGCAGAGGCGTCAGAAAGCGTCTATATGAGGGAAAGAGTTTAATAATGGTTTTAGAATTCGAAATACTCAGCTTATATATTTCTCATATGACTCAGCCAAACCATAAGTTGTTGGAACTGAAAAGAATCGCCTCACTGTGACAATTATTTTGAGTACTCACAACATAAGGTTTGAGTATGAAATTTCTGAGTACCGACAACACAGGGTTTGAGTATGATACTTTTGAGTACCAACAACATATGGTTTGGTTGAGTGATAATTTAAATATATAAGCTGCGTATTTCAAATTCTAAAGCCCTTAATTGATTTTCAAATCCTATGTTGTGAGTTCTCATAAGAATAGTCTCCGTAAGGTGATTCTTTTGAGTACCCACAACAAAGAGTTTGGTTGAGTCAAAATAGATATATAGGTGGGAAAGTACCAGTTTACTCCTCCTTATCTACTCCTCTGCCCACAATATAGGTTTTGGAGGTAACATAAAACGAGCCCCTTATCTACTCCTCTGCCCACAATATAGGTTTTGGAGGTAACATAAAACGAGCCCCTTATCTACTCCTCTGCCGACTATATAGGTTTTGGAGGTAACATAAAACGAGCCCCTTATCTACTCTTCTGCCCACTATATAGGTTTTGGATTGAATGAATGTATATTGTTTTATGGCGCATCGACAGCTAAGGTCATTTAGCGCGCAATTAAATTTAATTATTCATGATCCCTGGGTAAACAAACCAGTACTAGGCTAGAAAATGTACCTTGCCCAAGGGCACTCCACCATGACCATAGTGTCGCGACTGGGGATCGAACCCGGGACACCCGGTTTCGAAATCCCCGACGCTAACCACTCGACCACAGCGGATTCCATAGATTTTGGAGGTAACATAAAACAAGCCCCTTATCAAGACATCTGAAGCACATACACACACTTTTTATTCAAAACGAGCAATAACTATTGAATATTTGAAAACATTGTGGCAAAAGGAGGAATTGCTCATTATAAACATTTTCTCCTTTTGCCACAATATTATCAAAAGTCTTCAGCTGCAGAGGTGTCAGAAAGTGCCTGTATGTAGTTAAGGGTTATATGTCAATGCGTATAATTGTTAAAAGTTAAAAAACTAGTACATCAGATAACGGTTTGAAAATAATATGCAGCTTCTAGTCAATGGAATGGAGCCCTTAGAGATTTAGATGAATCACAATCTTCCGCAAGGATCCTTCCCAGTAGTATTTTGACCAATTTGCAGCAGATGACACGCTTAAAAACATTGTGACAAAAGGAGAAATTCTCCTTTTGTCACCATGTTTTCAACTCTTTTCAATTATTGTTCTTTCATTTAAAGGGATTTTCTGTGCTTTTGCCTAGACTTTTCAAAGTCGTCTGCTGCAGATTTGCTGTATCTGATAAATGGTTACAATTTCAATACCTTCAACATTTCCACCCATGATTGTCACAGATTTCAACTTGTTACCAAAGTCTGGGTCCTGCATTATAGCTAAAGCTATATTAGTGAGAGGTGCCAAGGCTACAAGAGTTATTTCCCCTGAAACATATTGTAAAAGAATTAAACCAGACCTAAACTTCGTTGCTAAAGTATAGATCTGATTACTGCCCCATACAGGGCCGTTCAGATTGGTCTCTGTGTCAGCCAATCAAAGTGTCACTTACAAATATCACTTGGTAGAAAACAAGATAACACATATCATTCAAGAGATAGAGAAACGGTGATTGTTGAGTGTACAAATTTGTAGAATTAAGCGTTGGTTGTATTGTGGGTTTCACTTTATTAAACAATCGAGTACTTGCCAATGAGTGTTTAACCCTTTCTATCATATAGATGCCTTCTGACACCTCTGCAGCAGACAGCTTTTTGAAAATCTAGCAACAGAAGAAGAAATTGCTCAAAACGAGCAATTTCTCAATTTGACACAATGTTTTCCACTTTTTGTCATAGAAAATCTGGATTTTCTAATGTTTGACAAAATAATTATATGTCCAAAGTCGTCTGCTGCAGAATTGTCAAATGAGGTAAAGGGTTAAACATTTCGAGCACTTGCCAATGAGTGTTTAAGTGTAAAAGTGTTGTCAGATCCAATATATGTACAGCAAAGTAATTTGGTCTTATTTTAATAACATCGAGTATAAACCCTGACCATGTCCAAATTGATCGTGTTCAACCTTCTGTAACGCTGCCCATCAGAGGTATTGTCCTAATAAATTGTCAAACACTAACCAATGTACTGCTAATATAAATCGTTGAGGGAAAATCAAATTTTTTTCAAAAACCAGATTGACTGTACACTCATGCCAATGAGGTTAAAACATCTTTTCTTCATAAAATCTGTGGTGTGTGTCAGATTTATTTGCATTTTCTATAAGACTCTCAGCCTATTGGTCTGAGACAAAACCTTTGTTAATTGTTAGAAAAATTGTTTGCCAATTGTTGATATGTGAGATTGATAGGGCTGATGAAGAGGATCATACACATTATCCAGATGGAAACGTTAACCATTTCCCACATACAACACATCTGCAGCAGACGATTTTGAAAACATACCAGAACAAATTTGGAAACTCCCTTTAAATGAAAGAACACTTATTGAATAGAGTTGAAAACATGGTGACAAAAGTATAAAATGCTCGTTTTGAGCAATTTCTTCTTTTGTCAACATGTTTTCAAAAAGCTGTCTGCTGCAGAGGTGCCGAAAAGGGTATATATTAGGGAAAGGGTTAATTAACAATTTCCTACATATGCAGCAGTTCACTTTGAAAACATCAAGATGAAAATATGGAAAAACTTCTAAAATTGTAAGCAAAATTATTATGAGATAATTCTCCTTTTTGCTGCAATGTCGTCTGCTGCAGATGTATCAACATGGGCCTGCATGTGGAAAAGGGTAAATGTGTTACCTGGATTTTCATTGACAAACCTGACCAAAGTGTAAATGTGTTACCTGGACTTTCATTGACAAGCCTAACCAAAGCATTAACAGCGTATTCTTTTTGTATTTGATCCGTGGAGACCTGCATGTCCGGTGTGTTATCTCCCAAACCATCCGAACCATGGTAGTGAGTGGCCTCCAATCCTTCCCCAACAAGAGCTGTACTGGCACCTTTATAAACTGGTACCTGCAATTATTGATTGATTGATTGGGATTTTACCCTGTTTTTAACATTTATTCAATCATATTACGGCGGCTAGTTCATCTTCTGATATGTTTCCTCATCAGTACTCCACACAACAAACTTTCAGAGCAAATGGCTTCTTTTCTACATAGACTTAGTCTGTTAGCCCATTGGTGGAAGACAAACGATGCTTTTCACTGTGACTTTTGTCAAATGTCAGAAAGAATGTTGGCCGAGCTGGGGTTTAAGCCTTGATTGACAGCCTGCATCACTACTGACTAAGCTATCGGGGCTTGGCGGTACCTGGAGTTGTTTTCTGCAGCAATAATTATCTTTTCATTACAGAGATTTTTAATACATGTACCTAGATTGTTTTGAAGTTGTTTTCTGCTGCTTTGATTTACAAGAAAGGGTTAAGAGAAAACCTGTCATATCTAATTTACATCAAGCCTATCACAGGCGGTGAGAACTTTGAGAGTGTTGAGACACACTTGGTCCACATTACAGTTACCGGCCACACATGTTATCCCGACCACTTGTATGTCGGGTTTAGACAGGGCTAGCATTATAGCCTGGGCATCGTCCATCCCAGTGTCTACGTCGATTATATACTTGTGAACCATTCTGCAACTCTGCAAAGAAATATTTTATTCAACGTCACTTTTGACAACTTAAGCCGAGATAGATTTCACCATGCAAATCTCCTTTTCCCATTATGTTAAGAACTTAACACCGGTCAGATGATCAGATATATCTAACATGTAGTTTTTCTGCATTTTTTTAAGGGAGATTATAACGAAAAATATAGAGACTCTGGTCTTTTTTATTACTTAACCCTTTCCCACATACAACACATCTGCAGCAGACGACTTTAACATATAAATCAAGTTCTAAATAAAGAAAATCTCTAAATAATAGTATGATTGTTGAATAGAGTTGAAATCATTGTGGCAAATAAAGAAATTGCTGATCATGAGCAATTTCTCCTTTCGCCACAATGATTTCAAAAGTCGTCTGCTGCAGAGGCACCAGAAAGCGTCTATATGTGGGAAAGGGTTAAATAAACCCTATCTAGTGGGAACTCAAAACAACTATCTGACTCTGAGGATTCATTTAAGTACCACAATAACCATTTCCCTCATACAACAATTCTGCAGCAGACAACATTTGAAACATACTGACAAATACATGACAAATCTCCATAAATGAGAATTTAATCATTAAATAGAGTTGAAAACAGTGTGGCAAAAGAAGATTTTTTTTGTTTTGAGCAAATTCTCCTTGTGTCACGATGTTTTCAAAAGTCGTCTGCTGCAGATGAAATACACCACTTAATTATATATAGAGTTTTGTGAACCCTTTGTTTGAAGCTTTGTAGGCCTGTTCCACTTACCCTTTCCAACATACAATAAATCTGCAGTCTAATATATAGATAATCTCTAATATATCTATAGGTGCTACCTATTTACGAAAAAAAATGTTTTTGTAGGGACGATATCGGTGTAGATCAGCATGTCAGCGGATATAATGCAGTTTGAACTATAGATGTCTAGGCATTTGATCAACGTAGTGGCAGGGCTGTTAGTGGCATTCAGAGATTACATATATAAATGTTTTACTTGTATGCAGTTCTGGTAAGACCGTAACATGAGCATATAAACAGGCTCACCAGATCAGTTTGTTTGTTTGTTTGTTTGGAGTTTAACGCCGCTTTCAACAGCTTTGGTCATATCACGGCGGTCAGTGCACCTACCCATGTTTTCCTGGCTTTCCCACACCAGTACTTACACAACATTCTTTCGAAGCCACTGACTACTTTCTCACATAGATCAGAGGTGAGAGGCAATGGAAAACATCGCCCGAAAGAACGCGCCGCAACCGGGTATCGAACCCGTGACCTCCAGATCACGAGTCAGATACGCTACTAATTGAGCTACCCGGCCGGCTCACCAGATCAGTCTTCACTGTTTCTTAAATGTAACGAGAACCTTTCCAACTTATACATATGTAATTATATATACATTGCATCGTAACTGAACATTTGGAAGTATTATTATGATCCTGAATTGAAAAGATTGTAGGAAAAAAGAAGAAATTGACACAATGGTTTTGACTCCTTTCAATAGTTTTGATTTATAAATATTTTCCATATTTTTCACCTTATTCATATATATCCGAAAATTTGAATGTTAAATTGTGACAAGGAGTTGAAAACAATGTCAGAAAAAAGAAGATATTGCTCATTCAGAGTACTTTTTTTCTACAATGTTACACAATGACCAATTTCTCCCTTTGCTACAATGATTTCAACTCAATTGAATTATAAAACTTTCATTCAGAGATTTGTCATAGTATCGCTTTTAAGAAGGTTTCAAAGTCGTCTTCTTCAGATGCCATATTGTGGTGTATGTAGGAAAGGGTTAATGTTTTATGGTTCAATTATGGCATGAAAACTAAAACTTGAAAGTTAACCCTTACATCCACATACAGCAAATCTGTATCAGACGTCTTTGAAAACATCCTGGCAAAACGTGAACAATCTCTATAGATTGGACTTAAATTATCAAAGCTGTAAACACTGTTGCAAATGTAGAAATTGCTCTTGATGAGTAATTTCTCTTTTTTTCACACTGTTTTCAAAAGCTGTCTGCTGCAGATGCGTCAAAATGACTCTGCAACAAGAAAAGGGTTTAAAAATCTCATAGCCTTACATCATGATTGTATAGGTGTCTATTTTATACCCTTTATTAAAAGCCTTGATACTGAGATGTAAAATGAGTATTTGTCCAAAGGTATGTTCTTATTACTCTATTTACCATTTCCTACAAACAAACACTTTCTGACGCCTGAAGAAGATGACTTTTGAAAACAGTGTGGCAAAAGGAGAAATTACTCTATATTTATTAATGAAACTATCATTTATCGAGATTTTACATGGTTTTGACAAAATGTTTTAAAAGTCGTCTGCTGCAGATTTGTTTTATGTGGGAAAGGGTTAAACTCTATGAATGAGGTACATAAATAGCAGACGACGTTGAAAACATATAGACAAAAATATGGAAAATTTATATGAAAGAAGGTATGATGACTGAAAAAAGTTGAAAGCATTGCTGCAAAAGGAGAAATTGTTCATCTTGAGCAATTTCTACTTTTGTCACAATGTTTCAAAAGTTTTCTGCTCCAGAGGCATCAGAAAAAATCTGTAAGTGGGAAAAGGTGAAAAACATAAAATATACCCTTCAACTTCAGCTTAACAAAGAAATCTTTCCTCGATTTTCTCAGCGTTCATCTGGTTTTATTTGTGAAGCAAGTCTTTGAAATTGTAAAGCATCCCCAGGTTGGTTGATTTCCTTCATTATTTTAGCGATCAGCGAATACAACTCGAATTCTAATGTCAATGATTTTGAATGACTATGTAGCTTATCAAACAATGTGCTCATCTGACTGTGGCTTGTAGACTGTGGGTCTCCACTTAACCTTGGTTTCTTTGACACTGGTTGGCTAGATGAAGATGTTTGACTTGATAGAACTGTAACTGCTTTCACAGAGAATAGTTTCTTCTTGTATGCAGATATACTGTCAACAGCCCTGAAAAGAAATAATAATATTAAACTCCAAACAACAGTAACTGGTTTAGCTTTTTTCCTTTCTGTTGGTAGAAAAACAAGAGTGCCCTCGAGCGAAGACCAAGGCTCGTCCAAAACGGGGCAAAACATGTGAACTACGTTTCATTTGAATATGTGTAACTGTTTTTGAGTTATGGGTTAAGGTTAAAGTTTTGTGACAATGATGCCAGAGGTATCACAATATACTTTTTTTCTTCACAAAACAGACAAACTAAAAATAGTAACATGATTTTAAATCCCTTTATTTTGTTTTGTATAATAGCATGCTATGGTGTTGACCATGCACAAATTGCTTTTACACACGATTTTGGGGTCATAAACGATTATTGATATAGAAGAAATGGTTGATAAGAGAATTGAGTCGAAAGGACATTTTTATGGTTAATTGATTAGATGGTGATAAGTGCATCCTGAACTGGCTCTGCACTGTTTGTCAGTTAGTCATTATAAGAGTTCAAGACACTGCTGTAATTCAGTATCTATATTGATCCTTAGCATGAATGTGCAGGCAAGTCTTTTTCCTTATGTGTAATAAAAATGTTAGGGTTTGTTTTTGCGATCACCACTAAAATACATTTGTGCGCTAGCTATTGCCAAATCATGCTGGCCCAGTTTATACAGCACCTCAGCTTTGTATTTACAGAGCACCACTAAAATATACCTTTGTGCGCTAGCTATTGCCGAATCATGCTGGCCCAGTTTATACAGCACCTCCGCTTTGTATTTGCACGCCACCACACCCTCTTCATACAATAAAACTTGAGAAGTCGAGTCCATGTTTATACTAGAAGCAAAAGCCTGACTAGCATCCTCCGTTAAACTTTCACTAAGCTGTCGCTTTCTTTTCCTAGTGCTGGGAGTGTTTGCCGAGAAGTCTAAAGTAGGTCGATTCACACTAGAGTTAATCAAGGAACCGTCCGGACAGTTCCCACTGAATGTTAGGCTGAGGTCAAGCACTGATTCCTTAGTGTGGTAGCATGCAATGACTTGATTACAGAGACTAAGACAATCTGTAAGCTGGTTTGCACGAAGAAGAGCTAGTATCGCCTCATGATGGACTTGTAAAAGTGGTGGTATTCTGGTATAATCCTACAAAAGAAATGAGATGTTGGTCCAACACATTATGCTAATGCTCATTTTTCTTCGGAATAGGCATGTTATATCTCTTACAAAGTTAAATAATACATGTTGAGAAAAATCAGCTTACATACAAATATAAGGGTTGCCACTTGATCTTAAAAGCAATTCCTCCCTTTCAACATGTTCAACACTTTGTAAAAAGTATACTTCTACATTTCAAATTCTGAATTAGAAAAATTAAATCTGCAAAAATGGAAGCATGTTTCGAAATAAATAAGAATTGAGGAATTTCTCTTCTTCCCTATAAGTTTTTCTCTGCTACAGAGGCATAGAAATATGTCTGTATTTCAGCAAGGATAATTGTTTTATTGTGGCTTTACTCAGTTTTCAACATTATTTCAGCTATACAACTGCAACAGTTCACTTATTCATGATCCCTGCATAAACAAACCAGTACTAGGCTAGGAAATGTGACTTGCTCAAGGGCACTTCACTAGGACCGCCGCAACTGGGGACCGAACACGGGATGCCTGGTTCTCAAATCCTGACATTAACCATTCGCCCATGGTGGATTCCTCAGCAAGGATAACATCAGAGACCCAGATGAGCAGGAGTAAGTAGGTTCTTGGCCCACAATATCTCCTTTATACAATATAATCAATCTCTAAAGTGATGGGTACTCAAGGAACGTCTAATGTCAATGATTATTTTGAGTACCGTAACAAAGGATATAAACCCTTTCCCACATACAACAAATCTGCAGCAGACTACTTTGAAAATATCTAGGCAAACATATGGAAATTTCTGTGAATGAAATAAAATCAATTGAATAAGGTTGAAAACATTGAAGCAAAAAGAGAAATTGCTTGTTATGAGCAATTTTTCTAATTTTGACTCAATGTTTTCAAAAGTCTTCTGCTTTAGATGCGTCTGCAAGTGGTTAAGGGCTAAACTAACCCACCAGTGAATCCAAAGACTGAAGATGTGTTATGAGGTGCTTATACTTCTCAGCAGCTACTGTGTACCTACAATATTTCAATGTAAATGAGCCTGTTCACGCTAAAAGCTACATGTTGGCCCTTTCCCACATACAGCAAATCTGCAGCAGACGACTTTGAAAATATCTAGGCTCAAGGATGAAAACATTCTAAATGAAAAATTAATTATTAAACAGAGTTGAAAACATTGTGACAAAAGGAGAAATAGCTCATTATGAGCAATTTCTCCTTTTGTCACATTGTTTTCAATAACAGTCTGCTGCAGAGGCATTAAAATGCATCTTTATAAGGGAAAGGGTAAATGAAGTTTACAATCATAAATTTATAATATAGTTGATCTTGATCAGACTGCACTCATGTTAACAAAGGTCAGACAGAGAGTCCAATCTAGGAGGGGGCATTGTGCTAATTCTCACACTGTTTTGAATATTCCCCCCTAAATTTGTATGGAACGGGGGATTTTTTTTACATAGACAAAGAAGGGAAAATGCCTCACTTCGGGGAGCTTACTGACCAAACAACTCCATATAAAACAATTAATTAGTCTGCCAGTAAGCTCCCCGACTTTAAAGTTTAAACACAAAAAATAGCCAATTAACTCAATTATCGGATGATTGGCGATGACCTCACCGACACACATACCAATTAACGGATAAGTGTAAAAATGTCCTGTGTTCTGTGTGGAGCATGTTGAGACCAGAGTCCCATACAGGCCAATAGCCTACTTATAGTTTTTGGTTTGTTAAAATTTACGGGACAAACGTGCGTCCCTCCGGTACTATCCCAGACGTCCGGGACGATATGACATGTATGTATAAGGAGAGATATTAAACCATCAATCATTCAGCAAGTTTGATGAAGATCAGGAGACAGCTGTTCACATTAGACGGCAGACTTCTTTGCAGGAGTTGACTGACAAAATAAATTACATGATTGCTATCATTTGCGACAGTGTATAGACCCAGCTGCTAGGAGATAGTGGAAACATTGATCAGACTAAAGGAATATTTTAGCTTAAACTTAATTACCTTTGCAACTGTAAAGATCTGTTAGCAAAACAATACAAGGCCTCCAGGTAAGATATGTCAGAATCATGAATGGGTAGAATATATAGTAAATCAATCCCTTCTTCTTCAATGTCATCCCCTTTCTCTTTCATCTCTAGAGCCTAACAAGAAAGACAAAGAGTGGTTTATGGTGAAAAATACAGGTAAACTGCCAAGAGTAGATATCATCAGCCTAGTCTCCGTCTATCAATGAAATGTATCAACCACTCATGCTTGTTACATTCCTAGTGTAGTGATCAATCCCTACCCAATCTACATTGGCAGCCAAGTTTGGTTATTAATTCTTTAATAGTCAAGAGCCAACTGGTCCAACCTTTTCATGAGCATCCTGTCTAATTGCAACTGTTTTTACTAATAAATTACAATAGATAACTTCAGGGTATAGGAGTTTTTTACATGAATTAAAATTATGACTGGCTACTGTTGTCTTCCATAGGTAATGACATATTAGGACCATATTAACAAGAGCTGTCAGTATATGCAAGAAAGAGTTATCCAACTTGATTATTTATTTGTGATAGTTGGGAAGGGCTGTATAAAGTTCCAGAGCACTGCATCAAGTAGTTACTGAGATAGGGACTCTTAATGTAGTTCCACGCAAAACAAGAGCTGTCGGAGGACAGCGCGCTCGACTTTTTCGTGCTTGCCATTAAAAAAAAATTGGGGGGCGTCTTGGCTGTTGGTTGAGGTAATGATGGTTAATACATATTGTAAGTGTTTAGGCTATATCTCTAATTGTTTTGAAAACATTTGATTTGGTATGAATGACCTTTAACCAAAATTCTAAATCGAAAAAGAACCATAATTCTTTAAAAAACCTTGACAGATTTATGTACTCTTGTCTGTTGATGGAGGTACTGATGATAAACAGGTATTGTAAGTTTCAAAGCTATATTTGTAATATCTGAAAAAGTGCGGTGATACAAACAAGAGGGCCAAGATGGCCCTAAATCGATCACCTAATTGATAGTAAATTAGTAGCAAATATTTAACTGCAAATATCTGGGAAAATTTTATCAGGGAGTGTAAATGAAACTGCAAAGGAGTGGACACTTCTCAAGAAACAGCTTATCAGTAAAGGCCATTTATATCTTGAAATCTAACAAGAACTTTAATAAGAATGGAATTATAAAGTTTTTGTCATTTGGCACCTTTCCTGATGCCGCCTTGCTGCCCTGTTTTTCAACGAAATCAATATGGCTTCAACAGTTTATTTAGAGGGTCACTTAAGGAACATTTCTACCAAATTATCTTGCAATCGCACAAGTAGATTATGGAGGAAAAGGATTTTAAAATTTGGGTATTTTTCTCACTTTCTGATGCCGCAGCAACCAAAGTTATCAATGGAATTTAAATCTTTGAACAATTTTGAAAGAGGACCACCAAAGGAACATTCTTGATTCGTATTATATTTTCTTAAAATCAGACAAGCACTTTCATAAAAATGGAATTTTCAAATTCTGTCATTTTGCCCCTTTTTTGATGCCGCCTGACTGCCATGTTTTTCGCCTAATCAGTATGGCTTGAACAATTTTTATAGAGGGTCACCAAAGGAACATTTCTACCAAATTATATTTGAATCTGACAGGCAGATTCGGAGGAGAAGATTTTTAAAGTTTGGACATTTTGTCCCCTTTTCTGATGCCGCAGCAACCAAAGTTCTCATTGGAATTTTAATCTTTGAACAATTTTGAAAGAGGACCACCAAAGGAACATTCCTGTGATGTTTTGTGGAAATTGTTCTATTGGAATGGTAGGAGTTGGTTGTCATTTGTAGCTAAAAGTTCAATTTACCCCTTTTGTGATGACGCCTGGTTGCTATGATTGTGTAACCAATCAAAACGACTTAAACAAATTAAATAGAGGATCATTACAGTAAGATTCATATTATATTTTCTTAAAATCAGACAAGCACTTTCATAAAAATGGAATTTTCAAATTTTGTAATTTTGCCCCTTTTTTGATGCCGCCTGACTGCCATGTTTTTCGCCCAATCAGTATGGCTTGAACAATTTTTATAGAGGGTCACCCAAGGAACATTTCTACCAAATTATATTTGAATCTGACAGGCAGATTCGGAGGAGAAGATTTTTAAAGTTTGGACATTTTGTCCCCTTTCTGATGCCGCAGCAACCAAAGTTCTCAATGGAATTTAAATCTTTGAACAACTTTGAAAGAGGCCAACCAGAGGAACAGTCCTGTGATGTTTCACGGAAATTGTCCTTGGAGTTTGGGAGGAGATGATGTTTAAAGCTAAAAGTTAACGCCGGACGGACGACAGACGACGGACAAAAAGTGATAGGAATAGCTCACCTGAGCCTTCGGCTCTGGTGATCTAAAAACCTTAACCGGACGACCACGCCACCGCCGCAGACGACGACGCCAGGGTCATGACAATAGCTCTCGTTTTTTTCAAAAGTCAAGCTAATAAAAAACCTTAACCGGATGACAACACCTTCAGTGTAGATTTTCTAAGTCCAAAAGGGGGGATAATTTGGTCAATATTAAGTTCAGGGTTATGGAACTTGTTGTATCAAGTTATGTTAAGACATTGAATAAGTTTAGGAAGTTTCAAAGCTATAGGTTAAATTGAGTTTCAGTTATCACCATTTTTCTCCCTTCAAAGTAGAGTTATGAAACTTGTTATATAAGGTCGACTTAAGACACTCAGCAAGTTTGTGAAGTTTCAAGCAAAAAAAAAGAAAAGTTTTTAAGATATGAAAAATCATGAGTAAAAAATTGTCAAAAACCTGAGCTAAAACAAACAAGAGGGCCAAGATGGCCCTAAAATCGATCACCTGAATGATAGTTAATTAGAAGCAAATATTTAACTGCAAATATCTGTGAAAATTTGATCAGGAGTTCAAATGAAACTGCAAGGAGTGGAAATAGTCCATTTTTATCTTGAAATCTAACAAGAGCTTTCTCAATTTCTGATGCTGCAGCAACAAAGGTTCTACACAGAATGCAAGTATTTGAACAATTTTGAAAGAGGACCATCAAAGGAACATTCCTGTGAAGTAACATTGAAATTGGTCAAGTGGAATGGTAGGAGTTGTCATTTGTAGCTAAAAGTTCAATTTACCCCTTTTGTGATGACGCGAGGTTGCTATGATTTTGTAACTAATCAAAACAGCTTGAACAAATTAAATGTAGAGGATCACTGAAGTAGGATTTATATTCAATTTCCTTAATATCAGACAAGAACTTTTAAAGCTTGGACATTTTGCCCCCTTTCTGATGCTGCAGCAACCCTGGCGGCCATGTTTTTCAACCGATCGGAAATATTTGAACAATCTTGGTAAAGGGTGCCCCAAGAAACATTTGTGCAAAATAATTTTCAAATTGGGCCAGTACTTTTGGACAAGAAGATTTTTAAAATTTTAACAAAAAAAAACCAAGCTCCTCCTCCTGGCGGCCATGTTTTTCAACCGATCGGAAATATTTGAACAATCTTGGTAAAGGGTGCCCCAAGGAACATTTGTGCAAAATAATTTTCAAATCGGGCCAGTACTTTTGGTCAAGAAGATTTTTAAAATTTTAACAATGCACATATAAGGAAAACAGGATCCGCCCCCTGGCGGCCATGTTTTTCAACCGATCGGAAATATTTGAACAATCTTGGTAAAGGGTGCCCCAATGAACATTTGTGGAAAATAATTTTCAAATCGGGCAAGTACTTTTGGACAAGAAGATTTTTTAAGTTTTAACAATGCACGTAGAAGGAAAACAAGCTTCGCCCCCTGGCGGCCATGTTTTTCAACGGATCGGAAATATTTGAACAATCTTGGTAAAGGGTGCCCCAAGGAACATTTGTGCAAAATAATTTTCAAATCGGGCCAGTACTTTTGGTCAAGAAGATTTTTAAAATTTTAACAATGCACATATAAGGAAAACAGGCTCCGCCCCCTGGCGGCCATGTTTTTCAACCGATCGGAAATATTTGAACAATCTAGGTAAAGGGTGCCCCAATGAACATTTGTGGAAAATAATTTTCAAATCGGGCCAGTACTTTTGGACAAGAAGTTTTTTTAAGTCTTAACAATGCACGTATAAGGAAAACAAGCTCCGCGCCCTGGCGGCCATGTTTTTCAACGGATCGGGAATATTTGAACAATCTTGGTAAAGGGTGCCCCAAGGAACATTTGTGCAAAATAATTTTCAAATTGGGCCAGTACTTTTTGACAAGAAGATTTTTAAAATTTTAACAATGCACATATAAGGAAAACAGGCTCCACCCCCTGGCGGCCATGTTTTTCAATCGATCGGAAATATTTGAACAATCTTGGTAAAGGGTGCCCCAATCAACATTTGTGGAAAATAATTTTCAAATCGGGCCAGTACTTTTGGACAAGAAGATTTTTTAAGTTTTAACAATGCACATATAAGGAAAACAAGTTCCACGCCCTGGCGGCCATATTTTTCAACGGATCGGAAATATTTGAACAATCTTCGTAAAGGGTGCCCCAAGGAACATTTGTGCAAAACAATTTTCAAATCGGGCCAGTACTTTTTGACAAGAAGATTTTTAAAATTTTAACAATGCACATATAAGGAAAACAGGCTCCGCCCCCTGGCGGCCATGTTTTTCAACCGATCGGAAATTTTTGAACAATCTTGGTAAAGGGTGCCCCAATGTACATTTGTGCAAAATAATTGTCAAATCGGGCCAGTACTTCTGGACAAGAAGATTTTTAAAGTTTTAACAATGCACATATAAGGAAAATAAGCTCCGCCCCCTGGCGGCCATGTTTTTCAACGGATCGGAAATATTTGAACAATCTTGGTAGAGGGTACCCCAAGGAACATTTGTGCAAAATAATTTTTAAATCGGGCCAGTACTTTTGGACAAGAAGATTTTTTAAGATTTGGCAATTTTCCCCTTTTCTGTTGCCGCGGCAACCAAAGTTCTCGATGGAATTTAAATCTTTGAACAATTTTTAAAGAGGTTCACCAAAGGAACATTCCTGTGAAGTTTGGTTGAAATTGGTCAAGTGGTTAAGGAGGAGATGATCTAAATGTTAACGACGGACGACGGACGACGACGGACGACGTAAGACGGACAAAAAGTGATCAGAATAGCTCACCTTGAGCCTTTGGCTCTAGGTGATCTAAAAACATAACCAAAGTGTGACACCAACATTAAAACCGAGGCGAGTATGATAGCTAGCCTTTTATTCTAAAAATGGCCATAATTTGCATTATATGCAGGACAGAGTTATCTATTTTGATTTTTTACATAGGTGTGATGGTTGGGAAGGGTTGTATACAGTTTCAAACTTTCAATGCAATACATCAAGTAGTTACTGAGATATGTCTAAGTAAAAAAAGGGCCATAATTTGCATTATATACCGGATAGTTATCTCACTTGATTGTTTCAAAGGTGTGATGGTTGGGAAGGGTTGTATAAAGTTTCAATGCAATGCATCAAGTATTTTCTGAGATACGGCGTAATATATGTACTTGCATGCAAAACCTTAACCAAGGTGTGACATGCCTCCAGAGTGTTAACAAGATTTCCCTTCAATTTAGCATAGTGACCTAGTTTTTTACCCAACATTGACCCGTATTCAAACTTGACCTACATATCAAAAAGAGAAACATTCTGATAAAGTTTCAACATGCTCAAGTTAAAAATGAATGTTAACAAGATCTTTCTTCAATTTGACAAAGTGACCTAGTTTTTGACCTCATATGGTCCAGTTTCGAACATGTCCAAGATTTGATGGAGATGAATGTCTGATAAATTTTCATGAAAATATGATGCAAATTGTAGCCTGTAGAGTGTTAACAAGGCAATTGTGTGCGACGCACGACACACAGACGCCGGACAAAATGTGATCACAATAGCTCACATTGAGCATTTTGTTCAAAGGTGAGCTAAAGAGTTGAAAACATTGTGTCAAATGGAGTAATTGCTTGTTTTGAGCAATTTCTTCTTTTGCCACAATGTTTTCAAAATTCAATCATCTTCTGCAGAGGTGTCAGAAAGCATCTATATGAGGGAAAGGATTAACTCACAGTGACAAGTAAATTCAGGCATTCTAATTCAACATCACTGATGCCCAGTTTTCTGTACTGAATGGATGTGTTATAAAGTGGACGCAAGAACCCAAAATCTGCCGATAGAGCTTCCCTGTACATCTGAATAGATAGCTGTAGCTTACCCTGCAAAAGAAAGCCATATTAACATCTTGTATTTCACACGTTTTAAAAGGGTTTGTTTATTATGTATATCAAAACAAAAACAGTGATTGCATGTGAATTAGTTAGTTAATTCATCCCTTTCCCACATACAACATATCCGGAGCAAATAACTGAAAAGGTGAGGTCAAAAGTATGAAAACTCTCTTTAAATGAAAAAAGTTGAAAATGTTGTGATAAAAGGAGAAATTGCTCATCATAAGCAATTTCTCCATTTGCCACATTGTTTTCAAAACTTGTCTGCTGCAGAGGCATCAGAAAGCGTCTGCAAGTATGAAAGGGATAATTATTTACCTGCGTACCTCTGTGGTTTTTATCTTTCCCCAATGATTTCAAATGCCAATTGCTGCAAAAGTTTCAAAAGATCACGATATGGCACACTGCCCTTCATGAGACATAAAAACTAACCAGATTTTCAAAACACATCCCAATCCAGTTGAAGATTCTTGCTTTCAGTCTCTGTGTAGTTGTCTCACATGATCTGATAGTCTCCATAAAGACAGATATAGCCTCAGTATATCGTTTCAGTTTGTATAAACCATAGCCTAAAAGATAGTTTAAAACAACTCATAAGTAAATAAAACTGTAGTTAACCCGTTCCGTCATACTACGATTCTGCAGCAGACGACTTTAAACATATTTTGTCAAAAAATAGAAAATCTCTACAATTGAAAGGATAACCTATGACTAAAAGTAGAAAACATTGTGGCAAAAGGAGAAATTGCTTGTTTTGAGCAATTTCTTCTTTTGTAACTATGTTTTCAAAAAGCAGTCTGCTGCAGAGGCGTCAGAAAGCGTCTATATGAGAGAAAAGGTTAATGCAAAACAATTAATCTGCACTACCTTTACAAAGTAAGCTATATTTAATTTTTCCACATCATCAAACAACTTTAAAAACATGGTAGCAAAAGTATGGTATATCTCTATAAACAATGCATTAAAACATCTATGCATGTTGGAAAAGGGTAACGCTTATTTTGTCTGAGCAACTAAAAATCCTATTTTTAACTTAACCCTTTCCTACATACAGCAAATCTGCATCAGACAACTTTGAAAACATGGTGACAAAAACCTGAAAAATCTCCATAAAAGATAGCTTAGTTAAATAAAGATGAAAACATTGTGGCCAAAGGGGAAATTGCTCATTATGAGCAATTTCACCTTTGGCCACAATGTTTACAAAAATCGTCTGCTGCTATTGCGTCAAAATGCGTCTGTATGTGGGCAAGGGTAAATTTCATTTATATCACAGATGGTAAAAGAAGGACAACAGGGACAGAGCATACCATGCGTACCATTGTAAATTAGGGTATAGGTCCAGAAAGGCCGATTTCCTAAAAGGCCTGGTCCAGAAAGGACCCGTCCCAAACGGCCGATTATGAGAAAGGACCTATACCACAGGTGTATGTACTTAAAGCTAGTAATATAGCGTAACATGATCCATGATCTATATCGGTACATACACCTGCGACCTATACCTATCCATAAAATTATACAAACGAAAGTAGGCCTGTCTGGACAAGGCCTTTCTCGTAAGCAGCCTTTTAGGAAATCAGACTTTTTGGACCTGAACTGTAAATTAGAACATCTGGCATGAACCAAAAATGGTGACTAGATTAGTCAGCTCCTCATATATATCGCCATCGCATATATAGTAAATAAGTAAATAAACAACTGATTTTTTGTAAACTCTACAGTGGACCATTGCAACTTGATGTTTGAAATCAATACATAAATAATAAAGGCATACAGTAAGCAAACTTCACTCAGAGCTTGAAAGGTTAAACAGTTGACATTTCACCTTTTAACCCTTTCCCTCATATAGAAGCTTTCTGATGCCTCTGCAGCAGACAGCTTTTTGAAAACATAGTGACAAAAGAAGAAATTGCACAAAACATGCAATTTCTCCTTTTGCCACAATGTTTTCCACTTTTTGTCATAGGTTATCCATTCAATTATGGAGATTTTCTATGTTTTGACAAAATAGGCTCAAAGTCGTCTGCTGCAGAATTGTCGTATGAGGAAAAGGGTTAAAATATACATATTGATAATTTTTAAAAACAGCTATGTATTAAAGGGCATTTTATCAGGAAATATTTGCGTATAATAAAACTTGTAAGTGAGGAGTGGGTTATAATTGTGTAGTATTAAACAACATTTGTATTTATAAAGGAGATACAATTACACCAACTAACCTGACAACACATTTGCAGCTACTTTCAAATCTGTGTTGGTGCCTGCATGGTCCATGAATTTGATACCTTCTTCCCATTGGTCCGCCATACAATGAAGACAACCAATCAAATATGAAGTAAGAACGACTCCCGATGATTGTGGTACGAACAAATATTTATGATCAACTGCAAACTTCAGAGAAAGGTTTGTCTCACACTGTACCTGAAAATAATTTAACCCTTTTCCTACATACATAAAATCTGAAGCATATGACTGAAAACAACTAGGAAAAAAATATGAAAATCTCTGTTAATAAGTATAATAATAATTGAATGAAGTTGAAAACATTATGGCAAAATGATAAAATGCTTGTTTTGAGCAAATTCTACTTTGTCATAATGTTCTAAAAAGAAATTTAATACAGAAGTGTCAAAATACGTCTATACGAGGGAAAGGGTTTATCTTTTTCTTGGAACAGATTTTAATTTGATGTCAGTGCAGCAAACAACTTTTGTTACTATTATGGAAACAGGGCAAATTGCTCAAAAAGAAGTAAATTATCTTTTTTTCATACAATTTCTTTCGCAGAAGTCGACAAAGCAGATTACGTTTGAAATAGTATATAAAGTATGAATTGTTCAACAATTGCCAGTCAAACTCAAACTATAGTCACATACATGTAATGTGCCACAGTCAAACTCAAACTATAGTCACATATATGTAATGTGCCACAGTCAAACTCAAATTAGAGTCATATACATGTAATGTGCCACAGTCAAACTCAAACTATAGTCACATACATTTAATGGCCAGTCAAACTCAAACTATAGTCGCATACATGTAATGTGCTACAGTCACACTCAAACTATAGTCACATATATGTAATGTGCCACAGTCAAACTCAAACTATAGTCACATACATTTAATGTGCCACAGTCAAACTCAAACTATAGTCGCATACATGTAATACTATGTCCCTTTCCCTTTTACTAATTTTTGAAAACTCATTTTACATTTGAGCCGTCCCACGAGAAAATCAACATTATGCCCTCTGCGTGATGTATCGATCCAGATCACCCTGCGCAGTCCACGCAGAGTGATCAGGGCCAGCACATTCAGTCTCAGGGGGATAGAGGTAAAGAGTAATGATTCCTGAAACAGAAAATCCACAGGAGGCGAAAATTGCCTGTCTGAGTTAGCCTATGCGGCATGCTTATGCTGATCCGGGTCGTTAATTTATGCAGAGTCCACAATGCTGGTTTTCTTGCAGGACGCACATTTATAGAAAACGATCATAAAATTGAAGAATCAATTAATCATAATACATATATCATTTCCTTTTCTCAATTGTTATTTTTTATGTCTGTCTTATACTAACGTGTTAATATAACTTGTCAAGAAACAATATTTCACATGTCTAATGTTACAAATGGTAAAAAAACAAGCAAATTCATGAAATTTATATCCCCCGCTTGCAGGAAATATTGTAGAAAATGTTGAGGTTAGGTTTAAACATGTCAGTAGACTTTTTATTGAACATGTATTACAGGGTAAATTAAACGAACTTGGCCTAGGTTGTTACCAAGTTTGTGGCAGTTATTGCACGGAAACAGCAAGAAACGACTTTTTTTGTTAAATAAGGGGCCATAACTCCACCGAATAAAGTCCACCGAAAGTGACGATCGAACTAGGCCTAGCCCTTAAGGCATTTAACCTTGTAACCAATTTTGAAAAAAAAACGGTTCACATTTGTGGCAGTTATTGCACGGAAACAGCAAGAAACAACATTTTTTGTTAAATAAGGGGCCATAACTCCACCGAATAAAGTCCGCCGAAAGTGACGATCGAACTTGGCCTAGCCCTTAAGGCATTTAACCTTGTTACCAAGTTTGAGAAAAAAATATTCACATTTGTGGCAGTTATTGCACGGAAACAGCAAGAAACAACATTTTTTGTTGAATAAGGGTCCATAACTCCACCGAATAAAGTCCCCTGAAAGTGATGATCAAACTTGGCCTAGCCCTTAAGGCATTTAACCTTGTTACCAAGTTTGAAAAAAACCGATTCACATTTGTGGCAGTTATTGCATGGAAACAGCAAGAAACGACTTTTTTTGTTAAATAAAGGGCCATAACTCCACCAAATAAAGTCCGCCGAAAGTGACGATCAAACTTGGCCTAGCCCTTAAGGTATTTAACCTTGTTACTAAGTTTGAAAGAAAACGGGTCACATTTGTGGCAGTTATTGCACGGAAACAGCAAGAAACGACATTTTGTGTTAAATAAGGGGCCATAACTCCACCAAATATAGTCCGCAGAAGTGACGATCGAACTTGGCCTAGCCCTTAAGGCATTTAACCTTGTTACCAAGTTTGAGAAAAAAATATTCACATTTGTGGCAGTTATTGCACGGAAACAGCATGAAACGACATTTTGTGTTAAATAAGGGGCCATAACTCCACTAAATAAAGTTCGCCGAAAGTGACGATCGAACTTGGCCTAGCCCTTAATGCATTTAACCTTGTTACCAAGTTTGAAAAAAAATGGTTCACATTTGTGGCAGTTATTGAACGGAAACGAAGTGTGACAGACAGACAGACAGACAGACAGACAGACAGACAGACAGACAGACAGACAGACAGACAGACAGACGGACAGACAGACTGACAGACGGACAGACAGACGGACAAACCGAAATTAATAACCCCCCTTTTTTTCTTCGAAAAAGCGGGGGATAAAAAAAACCAGGAGTATATGAGGAAAAATAAATTTGTATTACTATTAAAGAAAGCAGTTTCTGCTGCAGACAAAAAGGGAGTAAGAAAATACTGTCATAAGTGTCCCACTACAAACTTAAAGCTTATAAATTGACGCTAAAAGTGTAAATGTAAGCTTGGTATTTCTGAACAATGTACAGTCAAACTTGTGCTAAAGACAACCTTGGAATATTTATTTATTTAGCAACTACACTTTTAGTGTCCCAATTAGTCATTTTCTGCTTAACCCTTTCCCTCATAGAGACGCTTTCTGACGCCTCTGCAGCAGACGACCTTTTGAAAACATAGTGACAAAAGAAAAAGTTGTCCACTGTATGAGCTTGTCCATGGGGAAAGTTTATGGCTGTAGAAGTGTATAAAATAGTGGTCTGTATCAGACAGAGCAAGGGACTGTCCACTGTATGAGCCTTTCCATGGGGAAAGTTTATGGCTGTAGAAGTGTATAAAATAGTGGTCTGTATCAGACAGAGCAAGGGACTGTCCACTGTATGAGCCTGTCCATAGGGAAAGTTTATGGCTGTAGAAGTGTATAAAATAGTGGTCTGTATCAGACAGAGCAAGGGACTGTCCACTGTATGAGCCTGTCCATGGACAAAGTAATAGTTAGCTTTTTTAAACAGTGTAGATCTAGATCAGAATGTGCATATGTGTAGTCTCATCAAAACATACACTACTCTCATAAGGTTGTAAGAAGACATGTCAACTTGTGTAGAACCTGATAAGACTGACCAGAGGTACACACTGATCAGAACCCACAATGTTCAGAAATACCAACTTGTATCTTTTCACATGGACAGCTTCATAAGCAAAATTTTAATAGGGAAGCCTGTTTTGACCCTTTCTCTCATACAGATGCATTTTGATGCCTCTGCAGCAGAAAACCTTTGAAAACTTTGTGACAAAATAAGAAATTGCTTATTACAAGCAATTTCTCCATTTCCCCATATCTTTCTATGTCTTTCCGATGAATGTGGGGAACCCTTTCCTACATACAGCAAATCTTTGAAATCATAGTGACAAAAACCTGAAAAATCTCCATAAAAGAGAGCTTAATTGTAAAATAAAGTTGAAAACATTGTGGCCAAAGAGGAAATTGCTGAAAGTCTGTTATTGTCGGCTGCTATTCCGTCAAAATGCGTCTGCAGTTGGGGAAGGCTAAAACATAATGATGACTGAACAATACTCACTGTTGTAATCAAACTGCAGTAATTTACAACAAATATCCACCACTATATAACAAGTTGATTTGGACCCTGGGTTTAGTTCTAACAAGGACTTTTTCCTTCTTTCAAATCCCGGTAGTATACTGCACACTTAAAACAGAAGATTATATTGATGGCATCATGTCGTCAATCAAGCAGATCTCAGAGGACTAGATAGGGTGGAGTAAACTGGTCCTCTCCACACAATGTCTCTCTTATTACTCAACCAAACCCTATGTTGTGGGTACTCAACAAATAGCCTCAACCTAGGTTTTGAGTGTCAAATAAGGATATTAGAATATGAACCTGAAAAATCTCCATAAAAGATAGCTTAATTGCTAAATAAAGTTGAAAACATTGTGGCCAAAGAAGAAATTGCTCATCATGAGCAATTTAACCTTTGTCCACATTGTTTACAAAAGTCGTTTGCTGCTATTGTGTCGAAATGTGTCTGCAGGTGGGTAAGGGTTAAAAAGAATCGCCTCACTGAGGGTGAAAGTCAATAAAGGGTCCGAGTGTCAAATAAGGATTTTAGAATATGACAAAAACCCTATATCTAGAGCTCTGATCTGATCTGAATCCATCTAGCCAAGAATGCATGTAAGTAAATGTACTGGAGCAAGAACTCTACTTCATGCCCTTAACCGTTTCAAACATACAACAAATCTGCGCCAAGTAATACCTAACCCTTTCCCTCAGACGACTTTGAACATATTATTATTGCTGCAGAGGCGTCAGAAAGCGTCTATATGAGGGAAAGGGTTAAACCTTGATTAAATAAGCTTCGAAAACATTCAATTATTCTTGTATTACAAACTATTTTATTAAATGACTAAGTTGACATAAATATTTACCTCGCTGACTAACAATACTTGTTCAGAAATGAAATCTTTAGGCATTTTTATGAGGGAAACAAATATGCTTTTAACCCTTTCCCTCATATAGACGCTTTTTGATGCCTCTGCAACAGACGGCTTTTTGAAAACATAGTGACAAAAGAAGAAATTGCTCAAAACAAGCAATTTCTCCTTTTGACACAATGTTTTCCACTTTAAGTCATAGGTTATCCTAGTCGTCTGCTGCAGAATTGTCGTATGAGGGAAATGGTTAGATCTCACCCTCCTCCACATACACATCATTAATAATGTAAAATGATTTTTATACCGTCACTTCTAATGAAAGGGTCAGCAATTTCTGACACCCCAGCCAGTTTAGGTCCGGATTCCCATATTTTTACAAGATTCAAGACAGATTAATCAGGACCAAACATTTGACCTTCCACTCCAAACTTTTGACAAAGTTATTAGAAAAGAACAAATTGCTAAAGAAGAGCTATATCTCCTTTTTTTCAATTGTTTTCAAAACTTCCTACTTTTCTAGATGTTAAAATTGTTCCCACTGGCGTTTTAAAACCGTCAACTCCATAAAACATCATATACATGTATATATATATTTAAAGCTCTAGATTAGGGGCGTTTTGAATGTTCTAAATTCCTTATGTGACTCTTTTACCCTATGTTGTGGGTACTCAAATAATCATCTCAGTGAGATGATTCCTTCAAGTACAAACAACAAAGGGTTTGCTTTAATAGTAAGAGAGAAATTGTGGAAAAAAGAGCCGAATACCCCTCCATATCTGTCGTCTGCTGTGAAAACACTCCAGGAAAAGTACATCTTGAAAATTGGATATATAATTAAGAAAGAAATAAAAACAGCATGGACTAAGGAAAAATTGTTCATCATGAGCAATTTCTTCTTTTCCAACAATGATTCAAGAAATTGTCTGCTGTAAAAGCATCTTAAAATGGCTGCATGAGGTCGAGTGTTAAGTTTACCTGCCCTTACCTCTATAAAATGTCTTATTGACAATCGGATAGACAGACACATGCTGGGTAAATCGTTCATGTCTATGTTTTACATGAATATATAGGTAGTTCCACAGTACTGTAAGTTCAAGTGACAATATGGCTTGTTTACTAGAAACGCCTGAAATAAGACAATATCTGTAAAACAGATGCAAGCTCTGTGAAATAGGTTTCTTTTTTTGGTCAGAATTAACCCTTTTACACTAAGTCTTGCACACAAATTCTTCAGCATCTTAACCCTTTTCCATATAGAACAAATCTACAGTAAACGATTTGAAAATAAATTGACGAAAAACGTGAAAAGGCTCCATACATTAATGTTATACATGTATCATGAAAAAGAGTTGAAAACATTGTGGCAAAAAGAGGAGTTGCTCTTCATGGTTTCAAAAGTCATCTGTTGGGCAATCATTGGGCAATAAGTGAAATTTCTCATAATTAATTTTTCCTGTTATCGCAATGTTTTCACCACTTTTCCGAAATTTAAACAAGGTTTTCCATATTTTTCTGGGTTGACTGCTGAAGAATTGTTGTAAGTGGGAAAGGGTTAAATGTCCAACACATCACCAAACAAGATCACTGCCATCGCTCATCTGATTATATTAATTCCATAAATGACAATGAAACTATATATGCCAAATATAAACAATGCTTTCCCAAGCGTTTCTTGAAATCGTTTGTGACTAATTGATGAACAGTGCAAAGTCTGAGCAACCCGGGTACATGCCCAAAGCTCTATAGATAAGGGGCATTTTGCATGATCTAAAATCCTTATTTTACCCTCTAACCCTATGTTGTGGGTACTCAAAAGAATCATCTCACTGAGACGATTCTTTTGAGTACCCACAACATAGGGTTTGCTTTAATAATAAGAGAGAAATTGTGGGAAAAAGAGCTGAATACGAGTCCTTATCAGGACCTCTGTATGCTTATGGTTGATTTTCCCAGAGTTCAGCTGCTCACATGTCTCTTAACACTTACCCACATACACCAATGATTTTCCCAGAGTTCAGCTGCTCACATGTCTCTTAACACTTACCCACATACACCAAATCTGCAGCAGACGACATTGAAAACATCACTATTAAAATAGGGAAAATCTCTCTAAAGGAAAGTAAAATAACTGAATAGAATTGAAAACATTTAGGCAAAATAAGAAATTGCACATGATGAGAAATTTCTCCTTTTTCCACAATATGTTCAAAAGTCGTCTGCCGCAATGGCGTCTAAATGCAGAAATTCTATCAGTGGAAAAAGTTTCTGCAATTCACATACAGTGATACAGTTGAACCGTTTAAAGATGAGTTAAGAATGTTTGTGTTTGATTGGGGTTTTACGCTGTTTTCAACCTTATTTCAGTTATATCACAGCAACTTATTCATAATCCCTGGGTAAACAGACCAGTACTAGGCAAAGAAATGTGCTTTGAATTTGAGCTGGCCCTGGTAGGGCACTTCACCATGACCGTAGTGCCGAGACTGGGGATGCCAGGTTTCAAATCCCTGATGCTAACCACTCGACCACGGCGTATAATGACTCACTGTAAACATGCTGTGGACTGGACTGGACAAAGATATATCAGAGCAATTTCTTATAAAGATTCTAACAAACCGAAAGATAAATTATCTGACAATGCTATATTGTATTCAATATTTCATAGGTTTTAACTCACTAGAAAGCTTGAAGAGGAAATCGGCGAGGTTCTTATAACAAGTATCTGATTTAGAGAGATTTTTATTTCAGTATTTTATAGGTTTTAACTTACTAGAAAGCTTGACGAGGATATTGGCGAGGTTCTTATAACAAGTATCTGCTTCAGAGAGATCTCTGTGATTCTGAAATGATAAAAAATAATCAACAACCCTTTAAAAAACCTTTCCTACATACAACAAATCTTTTTAAACCCTTTCTACATACAACAAATCTGCAGCAGAGGACTTTGAAAACAATCATGTTAAAAGATGGAAAAATCTCAATAAATGAAAGCACATTGTATAATTATTGAAAAAAGTTGAAAACATTGTGGCAATAGGTGAAATTGCTCGTTTTGACCAATTTCTCCTTTTGTTACAATGATTTCAAAAATGGTCTGCTGCAGATGTGTAAGAATACGTCTACAAGTGGGAAAGGCTGAAAACGTTTCCTACATACAACAAATCTGTAGCAGATTACTTTGAAAACATGAAATTAAAAGTTGCCAAAATCTCTAGTCTAGTAATGAAAGAAAGTGTAATTATTAAATACAGTTGAAAAAATTGCGGCAAAAGGAGAAATTGCTCATTATAAGCAAGTTCTCCTTTTGCCACAATGTTTTAAAAAGTTGTCAGCTGTAGATGCATCTGCAAGTGGGAAGGGAGGGTTAACTGATAAGATACTTTTAGATTCATCAGCTTTGGAAACATCTTAGAAAAGAAACACTTCAGAATTTTAGTTTGATACATAGTTTATTAACCCTTTCCCTCATAAAGATGCTTTCTGAAGCCTCTGCAGCAGACAGCTTTATGAAAACATAGTGACAAAAGAAGAAATTGCTCAAAACGAGTAATTTCTCCTTTTGCCACAATTGTTTTCCACTTTTAGTCATAGGTTATCCATTCAATTAAAAAGATTTTATTTTCTGACAAAATATGTTTAAAGTCGTCTGCTGCAGAATTGTCGTATGAGCGAAAGGGTTAAAGTAAATTCGGAAAAACAAGAAATAATTTGATTTGCTTCATGTGATGTCAGACCAATTCTCATTCTCCAATGACTGTTTCAAATTTTAACTGGTCCTCAGCTGAAGCAATGTCAAATATGTTCTGTATAATGGATGTATAAACAGTTTTCCTGACAAAATAGCATCTGCTTGACTTTTAGTTCACCCTTTCCATCATATTTGACGCCTCGGCAGCAGATGACTTAATATTTATTTCTAGAGCAATTCAAAATAAAGCAGATGTTAACACACATCTTAACACTTTCCAACATACACAATTCTGCAGCAGTTGACTTTGAAAACATCTAGGCCAAAATCTCTATATATATATATATATATATAAAGTAAAATTATCGAAAAAGACAACTTCAGAAACATCTGGTAAAAAATATGACAAACCTCTATAAACAAAAGTTTAATCACTGAATAGAGTTGAAAACAATTTGTCATGATGTTTTTAGAAGTCGTCTGCTGCAGAGGAGTCAGAAAGCGTCTAGTATATGGGAAAGGGTTAAAGTAAAGGTTAACAATAACAAAAAGTTAACATCATTAGCCCTGAATATAATAACTTACTTTTAAATATTCACAAACAGTAATGGTATTCTGTCTGGACAGTTGTTCAAGAAGACCATTTTTGGTTGTTGAAAGTTCCGTCAGTTTGTCGATGAGTCTCATATTTTCCGTTTTCAAACATTAAATGTATTTCCTCCATAAAGATTTTTTCTTCAAGTTCAAATCTGTTATTTTTTTCCAACAACATCTTTCCAATGTAGATATTTCTGAAAAAGAAAGATTTTTTTTGAAGTTTTCATTTATAATTCCTTGATTTTATTTAATTGGGTATACTTTTTAAGTTTCAATCAGAGCTCTAGATAAGGTGAAATAAGAATCTTGAAACCCTAATACAGAACGAATTTGAATTAAATTATTAATATTTTAAACATCCAATTCTAAATAAGTTTAGAAAATAAACATTGTGGAAAATTATGTTGATCTAAACATTTGTCTATTCAGAGATCTATAGGGTTGTCCTATACTATGTTATGTATACATATGTGAGCCGTCCCCCGAGAAAACCAACATTGTGGACTCGTAAAGTATCGACATGGATCATTCTAAGCATGCCGCGATGGCTTACCCGGATAGACACTTTTCGCCTCCTGTGGATTTTCTGTTTCAGGAATCATTACTCTATACCTCTATTCCCCTGAATATGTCGGCCAGGATCAGTCTACGTGGCGGACTGCACAGGCTGATCTGGTCGATACATTACGCAGAAGCCATAATGTTTGTTTTCTCGCGGGATGGCTCATATGTCCTTTTGCTTTACCCTTTGTAATGCTAATTTCTATGTATCTCATGCTTTTGTTCCTTATACAAACAGGGAGTAACAAAGAAATTGAAATTGAAATTGAATTGAGGTCATATAATGATCAGTTTTGTCTCAGACTCGATGGGAATAACAATATACCTCAATTCTTGGTTAGATAGGAAACTAATTAGTAAGACGAAATGAGAAAATAGTTCATGACCTTTATTGTTCCATGTAAAGGGAAATATGAAATTGTGTAAATATTAAAGAGCGAAATAAAGGAAAACTAGAACTATCACTGAAGATGAAAAATTACCCCAAAACAGCACCTTGACTCAAAATATGGCTTTCGACTGACCAACAAAAGGGCCATAACTTTGTAAAACAAGAGAAAAGGCTTTGCATGCTTAACTATAACACAAATTTATAAGTTGAAAAAGGTACATTATTCTGTCAAACTTGACTTTAGAGTTATGCCCCTTGACATACCTGGTCTTCTAATGGTCCTGATTAAATGTTAAAAGTTCTAGAGTTGTAAACATGAAATTGGGGACCAAAGTCTTCAAGTCTGACCTTGACCTGGGTGATGTGCATGACACATCATCTTGTTATGCAGAATAATTGTGTGAAGTTATATCAAAATCCATTCAAGCATGTGGAAGATACAAACTTGACACGAAATTGCAGACGGACAATGTTTGAGCCCAAACTGTGACCTTGACCTTTGGAGTAGGTGGCTGGGTTATGTGCATGACAAATCCTCTTGTTATTGAGAATAGTTGTGTGAAGTTATATCGAAATCCATTAAAGCATGTGTGACTTTGACATTTGAGGTACAAGCCTGGGTCTTGTGTGTGACAAGCCACTTCACAATGGTGAACATGTATGCCCAGTAACTTGAGAATCCTATGATGCATGGTTGAGAGACAGGCCGGACAAGGTAGTCCTATCAAACAGTACTCATTTTGACCTTTGAGGTACAAGCCACCTCATCATGGTGAACATGTGTGCCCAGTAACTTGAGAAACCTATGATGAATGGTTGAGATGCGGACCGGACAAGATAGTCCTATCAAACAGTATTCAGTTTGACCTTTGAGTGTGACCTTGACCTTTGACGTACAAGCCACCTCATCATGGTGAACATGTGTGTCCAGTAACTTGAGAATCCTAAGATGCATGGTTGAGATGCGGGCCGGACAAGGTAGTCCTATCAAACAGTACTCATTTTGACGTTTGACCTCTATGTGTGACATTGACCTTTGAGGTACAGGCCTCAATCTTGTGCGCGAGACACCGCCTCATCATGGTGAACGTTTGTGCCAAGTTTCTTTGAAATCCTATGATGCATGGTTGAAATGTGGACCGGACAAGGTAGTCCTTTCAAATAGTACTCATTTTGACCTCTAAGTGTGACCTTGACATTTGAGGTACAGGCCTGGGTCTTATGCTAGTCACGCAGCCTCATTCATGGTGAACGTTTGTGCCAAGTTTCTTTCAAATCCTATGATGCATGGTTAAGATGCGGGCCGGACAAAGTTAGGTTGGACTGACAGACAGACAGACAGACAGACGGACAGGACCAAACCTATAGTCCCCAAACCGGTCTTCGACCGATAGGTGACTAATAACATGCAATTGTAAGACATTTAGGGTATGCACATCTCCTCTTGGTATAGAAGCTTGATGTAAAATTTTATTGAATTCCACCCAGTGGTTTGTGGACAAAATATGACCAACAACTTTATAAGTAAAAGCGCCATAACTCTGTAAATTAACATGCAATTGTAAGACCTTAAGGGTATGCACATCTCCTCTTGGTATAGAAACTTCATGTAAAATTTTATTGCATTCCACCCAGTGGTTTGTAAGAAATAGGCCGTACAAAATATGGCTTCTAACCGACAGCCGGACACAGTAACTCCTATATAATAATTAGTAAGACGAAATGAGAAAACAGTTCATGACCTTTATTGTTCCATGTAAAGGGAAATACAAAATCGTGTAAAACCCCTTTAAGGAATTAAAGAGCGAAATAAAGGGGCTGTAATTCTAGTTGTCGCCAGATAGTTCAATCGTCGGACAGTGAAGGCCCTGTTGGTACTGTGCATATACTAACAATTTTCCCTAGTCAGCCATGTTCGCAGATGCAATTTTAGACCTTTTCTGTGTGACCTGGATATATAATTATATATAAAGTAATTATTTCTTAACATGCTCGAATTGAAAATGGATAGGCATGCTATAAGAAAACCAACCATGTAACATTTGCGATATCTGTAGATCCAGCTCAACCGACTAACCTGCATGTCCACACACGGTCTACGTACAAAGTCCCGACAAATAGTTTACACTTGTATCATAGCATGAAGGCGATCAGAATCCGTTCTGGCGAATTGGTTAGCGTCGGAGAATTGGATCCGGACGTCCAGGGCTCGATCCCTATTTGCGCTGGAGCGCCCCTGGGTAAGGCACATTTCCTAGCCTAGTACTGGTTTATTTACCAAGGGATCATAGATAAGAGAACTGTTGCCTAAAACCCAATAACAAATCTACATTTTCCACAGAAACAATAGGGTTTGTTTTTCGAATAAGGCGGCTCATAAACATTTTGTTAGGTATCGAAACGGATCTGTATATGTTTAATGGGTTCATAAACACCCATAATGATAATGCAAACTAAAGAATTAAACTTCTAAAAGACTCATTAGTTTTAATGAGTACATACTGGACCAAGTCACAAGAAAACCTCAACGGTAAAAGCAGAACTATACCAAACTGTACTTCCTCACGTTACAAGGCGGCTCGTGTACATTCGAATTATTCATGGAGCTCATTCTCTGAGCAATTCAGCCTTTGTAACATTGAGCCAAAGGGGTCTTTTCCTAATTATCAAAATCTTGTATGACCGTTCATATTTCAAACAGGCCTAAATACGATTACAAAATAGGGTCCGCTGGGCTTTTCAGAATAAAGACACCGGCAAAAAGTTAATGCAACAATTTATTAACGTAGTACAAACAACAGTTACGATGTTACAATGCTATTAAGTATCCCAACTGTTTTCATCCCGTTCATCTATATATGACTCAGATACCGAAACGCAATGAAAAGTCGTCTTCTTCTCGCGGATTTACAAAAAAGACTTAAGACTAACACGACGTTTAGGTGTCAATATGTCAATATACTTATTGATAATAAAAACCTCCGGCTCAAAATATTTTGTTATACATTCATATTACATGTTGTTTTCACTATTGTGTTATATGAATATCCAAATTTATATAAAGGACATGATATACAAAAATACAAATATTCTTCAGTCGTCTCGGAATCAAGAGTTCATAAGAAAATAAAAGTCGTTTAAAGATGTTCCCTTTTTATACCAACTTAAAAGAAATTGCTCATGCACAAGAGAAAATTTTAGACAATGGAAGAAAGCATGATATTCACAGTCAATTACCTCTCTGTTGGTTATTGACTGACAATATACGCATATTCTCCTTTATATAGGAATGTTGGTATATACATCTGTATTGCCTCCATTTTCTGAAGAGTAACTGATTACAAATACAATTACAGTTACATGTATACAACAAATAGAAAGTAAACAATAGAAAAGAAAAAGAAATTACGAGAAAACGGCATGTTCTCTTATTGAGTCTTTTCACCCCAAAACAGACCCCAGGAGATAAACGATGAAATATTTCGCTAGGTGAATATCAGTGATCTCAAGTCAGTCTACGTGGAGGTATAGACAGTCTGTAATCTTCGCTGATCCGCAGTTTCTGAAGTCTGTTTTAGAGTGACCCGGCTCAACCTATTCAAATGCTATATATGTACAAAGTAGCTGTTTAACAGTAAGTACAATATAATATATACAGTAAGTACAATATGTGCTTATTGAGGCTCTTTCATAGGTTAACCAAATGGCTTCAATAGTGCATACTATCTTTAAGTGACACGGTCACTGTTCCCAAGTAGGATCAGCATGTGGATAGGTTTCAATACCCAACCTATGGTTAAAGCATCTAAATTTAGAAAAAGCTCTTTTATATTTATAAAGTAGATCTAATACTAAGTATTTTTCAACATGAAGCAATGATTTAAAATTCTTATAGTAACTCAGTAATGCCGTTTTAACAATTTCTCAGTTATATCACGGCGGCCAGTTCACCTACTCATGCATTTCCTGGTTTTCTCAAACCAGTACTCCACACAACAATCTTCCTAAGCAACTGGCTGCTTTTCCACATAGACTTAGCCAATTGGTGGAAGACGAATGATGCATGTCGCATTGATTTTTGTCATTCCTCAGAAAGAAAGTTGGCAGAGCCGGGATTTTAACTCACAACCCCTGGATTGACAGCCTTAGTCGATACCAACGGAGCTACCAGGGCTCGGCTAAATTAATACAAATAGTAAAAGTTCAGACAAGTTTACATCATATTGTATTAATACAAATAGCAAAGGTTCAAACAAGTTTACATCATATTGTATTAATACAAACAGTAAAGGATCAGACACATTTACATCATGTTGTATTAATACAAACAGTAAAGGTTCAGACAAGTTTACATCATATTGTATTAATACAAATAGCAAAGGTTCAAACAAGTTTACATCATATTGTATTAATACAAACAGTTAAGGTTCAGACAAGTTTACATCATATTGTATTAATACAAATAGTAAAGGTTCAGACAAGTTGACATCATATTGTATTAATACAAACAGTAAAGGTTCAGACAAGTTTACATCATATTGTTTTAATAACAAGAGGCCCAAAAAGGCCAGTATCGCTCCACCGCCATAAGGCAAAAATCAAATCTCGAAACAGCCCTGCCCCCTGGTGGCCATTTTTGTTTACCAACCACCATGGCTTAAAGGAATCTTGTAGAGTGTCACCCAAGGAATGTTTCTGCAAAATCATTTGAAAATCGTCGGAGGAGAGGATATTTCACTATAGCCTTATAAGGCAAAATAGCCCGACGCCCTGGCAGCCATATTTTTCAACCAATCAACATGGCTTGAAGGAATCTAATAGAGGGTCATCCTAGGAACATTTCTACAAAATTATTTGAATATCAGCCAGACACTTTCGAAGATGACGATTATTTAAGTTTTCACTATGGTCATATAAGGCAAAATAGCCCCGCCCTCTGGCGGCCATGTTTTTCGACCAATCAACGTGGCTTGAAGGAATCTGATAGAGGTCACCCATTGAACATTTCTACAAACTTATTTGAAAATCGGCTAAATTTTTGGAGAAGAAGATTTTTTAAGTTTTCACTATAGCTATATAAGGCAAAATAGCCGGCACCCTGGCGGCCATGTTTTTCAACCAATCAACATTTCTTGAAGGAATCTAATAATGGGTCATTTCTACAAAATTATTTGAAAATCGGTCAGACACTTTCGGTTTTTACTATTTTATCTTTTGGTTGCCATGGAAACAACAATTTTGGATGGATAAACAAAATTTGAAAGTATCGAAGAGAGGACACTGAAAGGATGCTTCCTATGAAGTTTCAACTAAATCGGCCAAGTGGTTAGGGAGAAGAAGTTGTTTAAAGGAAAAAGTTAACGCACGCACGCACAACGGACAATTCGCCATGGCATAAGCTCGCCAATGGAGCTAAAAACTACTCACATATAAATAGAGACAAACTGCTACGGAAGAGCTGACAGTAAAATACGGCGCATGCACGATCAAGACGACTAACATGGCGTATGCGTGATCAAGACGATTAACATGGCACATGCGCAAGCCCATTGCACCAGAGACAGTTTTTTCACAACCAATATATGCACTGGTGCTGAGGCACCCGCGCAAAACAGTTGTAAAATTGAGTTAGTTAATTCAACAGATTTGTCATCTGTAGGGCTATTGATTGAATGGAGGTTAACTCCATTTCACTAGCATGCCAACAATTAAGTCCATTTCACCATTACTATAGTCTTTTCACACAGCCAGTTCCACTATCTATATACCTACTCTGTACAACATTCTTCAGAGACAACTGACTACCTTCTCTTATAGACTCCGAGTCCATTGGTAGATGACCAATGACGTTCAAAATTACTTTTCTAAATAAACCTTAGTTGAAGTTGAATGTAGAAGTTGAGTAAATTATATACTTTTTATGTTTATGCCTGAAAGATCTGGGTTCAATTCCACCAACCTTGTGGAAGACAGAGGTAGAGTGTCATCCTCTTGTACCAAAGGTCATGGGTTCAAATCCCGTAATGAGCGGTTTCTGCCTTTAGGATTTTTCTTCACAAACGGTGCGAGTACTGGTTAAGTATCTAGGAAGCAGACATCGAACGTGATTAATATAAGCTTAAAGCTTGTTTCGCAATTGATGTAAAATAAATAAGTTTAACCCTATTTAACCATGCTTAGCGCTAAATAATACTTAAATACTTAAAAGCATTTTTCACCAGGTTTGTTTCCCTAATATTTTGTAAAACATTAATAGTAGAACGTTTTTAAGTAATTGATTAAGTTGACATAAATAGGTTCCTTGCTGACTAACAAAACTTGATAAGAAATGAAATTGTTTGGCATTATTATTAAGGGAAACAAAAATGATGAAATATGCTTTTAAGTATTTAAGTATTTACTTAGCGCTAAGTAAGGTTGGTGGAATTAGACCCTGTTTGTATTCTTTTAGATAATCAGAAATGCTTTCACACAGTTTTATATAAACCTGATAGGAAATTTCATATCTAAGACTAATACATACAGATATGTTTATAACTACATATAGTCAGTAAGATATCAATCAGAACTGCTATTAACCTGTTTATATAAAATTACTTAGTCACTCAGATATTGTTTAGATAAATATTGTGATATCTCTATGTTAACCTCTTCAACAAAATGACAAAATGAGTCTTCCAATTTGTAAACATGGATACATAGAAACATGGCTTCATGATCGAGAAGAAAACTTTTTTTAACCCTTTCCCTCATACGACAATTCTGCAGCAGACGACTTTGAACATATTTTGTCAAAAAATGGAAAATCTCTTGAATTGAATGGATAACCTATGAAGAAAAGTGGAAAACGTTGTGTCAAAAGGAGAAATTGCTCATTTTGAGCAATTTCTTCTTTTGTCACTATGTTTTCAAAAAGCCGTCTGCTGCAGAGTCGTCAGAAAGCATCTATATGGGGGAAAGGGTTAAGAAAAGGAGAAATTGCTTGTTATGAGCAATTTCATCTTTTTCAACAATATTTTTAAAAGTCATATGACATTGATGAGTCATGAAATGCCAGTATCAAATGGATAAGGTAAATGGTCAAATGTGCTATTTTACAGTTTTCAATCGGAATATAAGATCGAGTCAGTAAGGCACAGATTCATCCATAGATATTCGATTAGTGCGATGGTCTGTTGATAAAGAGAAAACGAAGATGTCCATCTTTTGTCATATCACTTGGATACCTTCCTGCTGTAATCTGGTGTCTGTCTGTGATGTACTTTAGTGCTGTAGTCGTATCCTCTTGAGGACAGATAGATACGTCATACATCACTACATTAAATTGTGTCTGGGGCAGACTGTCAATAAAACCCTGTAAACACTGTAATGTCATTTTACTACTATAGATGTTCACATTCTCAAGACTTGTCATCTCTGGAGATAATCTCAGTATATCTTGTTTAAAGTCTATATTCCGCAGTTTTAACATACTCAAATTCTTTAATGATGTTATAAAATCTGTCAGTATCTTAGATAAACCTAATGGAGTAGTATGTACCTCCCTCTCATCATCCTGTTCTGTTGTTATAGAGCTGGTTATACTACTGTTGTGAGAGAGTAATAATTGATCAAATGAACGTTTCACAACAGTTAACTCGTGAAAATTTGAGGAGGACTTCAATGTATCTAGAACGGACACAGCACACTCACTTATCTTTAAACATTCAGGATTCTCATTACTCAGTAAAATATCAACATCTAGATATGTTATAGACAAATAGTGTAACTGTTTGTGATGTGACAGATCTATTCTATAATTACAGGGTCCACCTTGGCATGTTCTACAGATAATATTACAGAGGCAGATTTCCTTTAACTGTGTACTCTGGGAGAGCGCTGTCCCTAAATACTCTATATCTGAATGGGTAAGCTTCCACCACCTCAATTCAAGACAAATTAAATGACTAACTTTCTTAAGTGCTGTAGGAAAATTATCTATATTTACAAAAGTATTATCGCTCAAGACAAACCAGAAACTAAGACAAGTTAAAGATGAAGCACATCTCTCTACTATTCTAAGTGCATGATCAATATCTTCTTGTGACTTAATAAAGATACCTAACTTAACTAGGTTGTTCAGTTTTGTCCAAACCTCGCTGCCTCCATCCCGTATTTGATACAAAGACTTGACATTTTCTAAATTCAGGTAAGGGATCATTTCCTTGACATCGACACAACGAACATCATGCAACTCAACCTTATTGTCCAACATACTGTGTTCGGGTACTTCAACAATACATTTATAGATAATGTCTTGAAGTCTATAAATAATCTCTTTATGTTCATGTTCATGCCTAAGAGAATTTCTATACTGTAGAACCCTTTCATCCTTATCTGCTAACTGTGCTATATGACGACTCATATCACCTATCAGTTCAGGCCTTAGCCCACTCAGGAATATCAGCACTTGTGACATTTCAAATACATCATCCAAAGATTTCAGTGGGTCTAGCATTTCATTAAAACTTCCGTCCTTTCCTCCAGAAGCAATGTATAGGGCTGCCAAAAATTCTTGAAAAGTCTTGTGTAAAAAGGAAATAATCGTTGTGTGTGAACTTGCCTCACAAGGACGTTTTGTTTGAGAGAGTATTCCAACAAAAAGACAAGTTTTCACATCATTTTCTCCAAACTCGTATCTTTTAGTGACTGAATGAGGGAAAACAAGAGAATTTTCCCTTTCTTTATTGAACAGAGTATGGTAAGCTAAATCTGAGAGTTTGAATAAGATTTCACTGTACATCCCACAATAATCAAAATCTTTGAAAACATTTACTAGCTGAGTATTTGTTGACTTTTGTGGTCTCATCCATGCTGAATCGCATGTTTCTTGGTTTATAATAATACGTGTTTCTGCCACATGAAATAGATAATCCACCATTTTAATGTAGATTTCTACACGAGTATTACCAAATTCTTCATTATCATACCACATACACACCATCTGTGTTAAAATAATTGGCACCTCTGCTAGATGTTTCACCTTCTTATATGTTTCATTCTCTTCGGGTATGTTAAATCTTTGGAAAAATTCTTTAACTGCTATATACCTGAAATGTTTCCAATTTCTTTTTTTGGCATACTTGTTATTCAAGACATCTACTACAGCTTCTATAAGCTTGTCTTTCTCTATCCCATTCAGTTCAACTTCTTGTCCTATTTCAGACGTCTTTGGTCGCAGAACATCAAGTTTCCAGGGTCTTGATGTTATCAGAACAGTAAACTTTTCTCTTTTATCAATACACGGTAGTTTGACTTTACAGTCTTCTGATGGCAGCCATTCGTCCAGCCCATCAAGAATGATCAGACACTTTTCAGATTTTTTTTCCAGGAATTCTGTCAGAGCATTATGCGAAGCCTTTCTCACTATATCAGTTTTAATCATTTCAATGACATCTGATGGATTATTATTTCTCAGAGGTAGATAGAATAACAAATCAAATGATTTCAGGAACTGATAATCTGTGTCTGGTTCATCTTCAATATTTGAATGGACTTTACACCAGGTGGATACAATCTTCTGTCGTCTTTCCTTGGCCAGCATCCCCAGAAATACAAACTCGTCTGATGGGTTGGCCATCCTTCTGGAAAAGCTCATGTATTGTTGTAATACTGCCTGTCGTACTAGTTGCCACATTTTTCCTGACCCTCATTGATGGCATTACAAATATCTTATCTATATGAACTTCTTCTCCATCCATCAGAGCTGGTACAGCAGTGGTACTACATCCAGTTTCTTTATAATGGTCCATTATGTCTGTCTGTAATTCTAAGAAATCAAAGGGAAAATTTCTATAGAAACCATGTTGCATTCGAGAATGATGATTGCCGATGTTTATTTAATACACCTGATTTATTCTAGTTAAAATTGACCAGGATATTTATTTTTGAATTACATACACTCATAATATTAGTGGCTATATGTCAATGCTATAATGAAACCTGAAGAAAAACTAGAAGATGCCTTTGCTCCCTTTCAGACACAAGTTTTCACTTAAGCCATTTAAGGGAAACAGCCCCGCCCCCTGTTGGCCATGTATCTCAACCAATCAACATGACTTGAATAAATATGATAGAGGGTCAAACAAGGAACATTTCTACAAAATCATTTGGAAATAGGCAATATAATTTCGAAGAAGATTTTTGATGTTTTCACTAATAGCTGTATAACAGGCACCTTCTGACAAAAAAAAATAGGGCTTATTCTAGGGCATTATTTATGAAATTTTAGGACTTAAATCAGGCTTGCTGGCTCTTTGAAGTTGTTATCCACGCACTCGGCTATATAGCCACTTGGGGAGCAAAATGGGAATTTTAGGGCAATATTTAAGAAATTTTAGGGCTACACTGGTCACAATACCTTACGTTTTGTTGTTTGAGAGTAACCCCAGATCGATGCCAAGCTAGCCTTTTTGCAAGACCTACATACTGGTGGAATTATATAAAAACCTAACATAAGTAATTGAGTAGAAACAAATGTTATATTTTGTACTAAAGTGATATTGATCTTGACAGGAGTGACCCCAAATACAACCCCAAACTAGCTTTCTGCATAAGCTACCTTCCTGTTAAATTGACGAAAACTAGATGGTTGTTTTTGTCATAAAAAACCATGTCTTCCCCGATGCAGTTTGTCAATGATTATAATACTGAAACAGAATATTAAAATAAAACTTACATGGAGAAGAAGTCATGTAAAATAATTAAATTCCATTGTTGAGTGTGAAATGTGTAACTAAATGTACTCAAGAGAAGGGTGTTTAAAGAGTTCAAAAGTTATTGAACGGACACGAAATATAGTCATATTGCAACATTGACCTTGAACCAAAGTGGTCGTAACATGTGCTCTTGCACATCCTCTCAGTATGGTTAACATTTGTGGCGAGTTATTTCAAAATTCTTTAAACGGTTCAAAAGTTATTGAACAGACACGAAATACAGTCATAAGACCTGTTATTTGCGACCTTAACCTTGAACCAAAGTCGTTGTAACATCGCTCTGCACATCGTATCAGTATGGTTAACATTTGTAGTGAGTTATTTCAAAATCCTTCAAATGGTTCAAATGTTTTTGAAGGTACACAAAATTTTAGTCATAATTATGTAATCGCTACCTTGACCTCAAACCAAAGTCGTTAAGACAGGCGCTCAGTAAATCGTCTCAGTATGGTGAACATTTATGATGAAAATTTGTGGCGAGTTATTTCCAAATCATTCAAACAGTTCAAAATTTATTGAGCTGACACGAAATATAGTCATATAAACTTTAACCTCTTATTGCGACCTTGACCTTGAACCAAAGTGGTTGTAACATGCGCTCTGCACATTGTCTCAGTATGGTGAACATTTGTGGTGATTTATTCAAAATCCTTCAAGCGGTTCAAAAGTTATTGAGCGAACAAAATTTGTGTTAGAAAGACACCCAGAGCAAAAACAATATGTCTCCCCATTACATGGGGGAGACATAACAAGTCAAACCTTAACTTACACTTAATTATTTGAATGGATTAATAGTCACGATAAGTGAATATGTAAGGTGTTTTGTCATCAATTTTTAAATTGAAATGGGTAAGCAAGTCCTTTACCTTTCTTGACATTTTGATTGATATTTTAAATATGTAGAAAAACAAGAGGGCCAAGATGGCCCTAAATCGATCACCTGAATGATAGTAAATTAGAAGCAAATATTTAACTGCAAATATCTGTGAAAATCTAATCAGGAGTTCAAATGAAACTGCAAGGAGTGGACACTCAGTTAAAGAAATAGTTTATCAGTAAAAGCCATTTGTATCTTGAAATCTAACAAGAACTTTAATAAGAATGGAATTATAAAGTTTTGTCATTTTGCACCTTTCCTGATGCGGCTTTGCTGCCCTGTTTGTCAACGAAATCAATATGGCTTGAACAGTTTTTGTAGAGAGTCACTCAAAGAATATTTCTGCCAAATTATCTTGGAATCTGACAAATGGATTATGGAGATGAAGGTTTTTAAAGTTTGGGTATTTTTCTCAATTTCTGATGCCGCAGCAACAAAAGTTCTACACAGAATGTAAGTCTTTGAACAATTTTGAAAGAGGATCATCAAAGGAACATTCCTGTGAAGTAACGTTGAAATTGGTAGAGTGGAATGGTAGGAGTTGTCATTTGTAGCTAAAAGTTCAATTTACCCCTTTTGTGATGACGCGAGGTTGCTATGATTTTGTAACCAATCAATACGGCTTGAAAAAATCAAGTAGAGGATCACTGAAGTAAGATTCCTATTCAATTTTCTTATTATCAGACAAGGACTTAAAAAAAAATGGAATTTCTAAATTTTGTCATTTTGCCCCTTTTCTGATGCCTCCTGACTGCCATGTTTTCAACCAAACAGTATGCATTGAACACTCTTTTGTAGAACAATCTTTGTAGAGGGTCACCCAAGGAACATTTCTACTAAAATATATTGGAATCTGACATGCAGATTCAGAGGAGATGATTTTTAAAGTTTGGACATTTTGCCCCCTTTCTGATGCCGCAGCAACCACAATTCTCAATGGAATTTAAATCTTGGAACAATTTTGAAAGAGGGCCCCCAAAGGAACATTCCTGTGAAGTTTGGATGAAATTGGTCCTGTGATTTAGGAGGAGATGATGTTTAAAGCTAAAAGTTAACGAGATGATTTTGCCCCTTTTCTGATGCCTCCTGACTGCCATGTTTTTCAACCAAACAGTATGCCTTGAACAATCTTTGTAGAGGGTCACCCAAGGAACATTTCTACCAAACTATATTGGAATCTGACATGCAGATTCATAGGAGAAGATTTTTAAAGTTCGGACATTTTGCCCCCTTTCTGATGCCGCAGCAACCAAAGTTCTCAAGGAATTTAAATCTTTGAACAATTTTGAAAGAGGGCCACCTAAGGAGCATTCCTGTGAAGTTTGGATGCAATTGGTTCTGTGGTTCAGGAGGAGATGATGTTTAACGCTAAAAGTTAACGACGACGGATGACAGACGACGGACAAAAAGTGATCAGAATAGCTCACCTTGAGCCTTTGGCTCTAGATGATCTAAACAAGAGGCCCATGAGGGCCTATGCTCTACTGGTATGGTTCTTTGCTAATTTTCAATCCAGAGCATGTATGTATGGTGAAGATCGGATAGTAAATGGAGGCTCTTTTGTGTTCACAAGCTGTATTATAGCAATTTTTACAATTTCATGGGCCATAATCCAGTCTTGCCGGATCTGGCTGGTTTTCAAAAGGAACCAAGCTCTCATCAATATTTAACTACTTAAGTTTGGTGAAGATCAGATAGTAAATAGAGCGTCTATTGTGTTCACATGCTCAATTATAGCAATTTGAACAATTTCAAGGGCCATAATCCAGTCTTGTATAGGCGGATCTGGCTGGTTTACGAAAGGAACCAAGCTCTCATGGATATCTAACTACTGTATAAGTTTTGTTGAGATACAATCAAAAGTGAAGACTGTATCGTGTTAACAAGCTCTTTTATAGCAATTTTGACCATTTCAAGGGCCATAATCCAGTCATGCATGAGCGGATCTGGCTGGTTTTCGAAAGGAACCGAGCTCTCGTGGATATCTAACTACTGTATAAGTTTGGTTGAGATGCAATCAAAAGTGAAGACTGTATCGTGTTAACAAGCTCTTTTATAGCAATTTTGACCATTTCAAGGGCCATAATCCAGTCATGCAGGGGCGGATCTGGCTGGTTTTCGAAAGGAACCGAGCTCTCATGGATATCTAACTACTGTATAAGTTTAGTTGAGATACAATCAAAAGTGAAGACTGTATCGTGTTAACAAGCTCTTTTATAGCAATTTTGACCATTTCAAGGGCCATAATCCAGTCATGCATGAGCGGATCTGGCTGGTTTTCGAAAGGAACCGAGCTCTCGTGGATATCTAACTACTGTATAAGTTTGGTTGAGATGCAATCAAAAGTGAAGACTGTATCGTGTTAACAAGCTCTTTTATAGCAATTTTGACCATTTCAAGGGCCATAATCCAGTCATGCAGGGGCGGATCTGGCTGGTTTTCGAAAGGAACCGAGCTCTCATGGATATCTAACTACTGTATAAGTTTATTTGAGATACAATCAAAAGTGAAGACTGTATCGTGTTAACAAGCTCTTTTATAGCAATTTTGACCATTTCAAGGGCCATAATCCAGTCATGCATGGGCGGATCTGGTTGGTTTTCGAAAGGAAACGAGCTCTCATGGATATCTAACTACTGTATAAGTTCAGTTGAGATACAATCAAAAGTGAAGACTGTATCGTGTTAACAAGCTCTTTTATAGCAATTTTGACCATTTCAAGGGCCATAATCCAGTCATGCATGGGCGGATCTGGTTTTCGAAAGGAACCGAGCTCTCATGGATATCTAACTACTGTATAAGTTTGGTTGAGATACAATCAAAAGTGAAGACTGTATCGTGTTAACAAGAAATTGTTTACGGACGGACACACGCACGCACGGACGACGGACAAATCGCCACGACATAAGCCCTTCTGGCCTTTGGCCAGTAGAGCTAAAAAGGGCCATAATTTGCATTATATGCAGGAAAGAGTAATCTTTCTTCATTGTTAAAATTGGTGTGATGATTGGAAAAGGTTGAATAAAGTGTCAATGCAATGCAACTAGTATTTCTTAAGATATGAACTCTCATGTAGTTGCACGCAAAACTTGAACCAGAATTTCTTAGTTGAAAAAGGGCCATAACTTGCATGATATGCAGGATAGACTTTACTTACTTAATCATTTACGTTGGTGTGATGGTTTGAGAGGGTTGTATACAACTTGCATTATATGCAGGATATTTTAAGTTATCGTACTTGGGTTTTACATTGGTGTCATAGATAGGAAGCATTGTAGAACGTTTCAATGCAATACATCTAGTTGCAACTGAGCTATGGAGACATATATATATATATTTGCATTCAAAGGCTTAACCCTTTCCCTCATACAACAATTCTGCAGCAGACGACTTTGAACGTATTTGGCAAAACATAGAAAATCTCCATAAGTGAATGGATAACATATGACAAAAAGTGGAAAACATTGTGGCAAAAGGAGAAATTGCATGTTTTGTGCAATTTCTTCTTTTGTCACTATGTTTTCAAAAAGACGTCTGCTGCAGAGGTGTCAGAAAGCGTCTATATGAGGGAAAGGGTTAACCAAGGTGTGACACCAACACTGACACCAGGGTGAGTAGAATATCTCTCATATTCTCTGAATAGTCCTGCTTAAAACAAGAAAGCAATGACATCATCAAGGCGGAAATAATCACCTTTATGACCAAGTTTTTCAATAAAATCCTTATACATGTATATCAAAAACATTTAATGTAAAATTAGATCTTCTTTTTCAATGATATTTTCTTAAGCCATCTGCTGCAGATGCAATAAAGAATATATGCACTTGGGAAGGGTTACATCTCACGTCTACAGGACCCAATCAATGGGAGATAACCCCAATTTCTTCAGCTCTTTGTTACAATCTGAGAAGCAGTTACATCCCATGAACTTGTTAAATGACAGTGGGGAAGGATGAGCAGTTTTAACGATGCCATGTTTCTCGCTGTTGATGAGTTTTTCTTTCTTGTGAGCAAAACCTCCATAGAGTAAGAACACAACATGGTCACAGTGGTCGCTGATTGCTTTGATCACGTTGTCCGTAAACGTCTGCCATCCAAATTTGGAATGTGAATTCGGTTTGTGTGCCCTGCGGAAAAAACAAGAGGGTCATTATAGCCCTGGATCGCTCACCTGAGTTATGCCAACCATATAGTCAATCATAATTACTCATTTTGTGGTCAGGTAAGCTAATACAAGTTCTGACAATATTTCCCTTCGTTCTGGTCTAGAGACTTAGTTTTGATCTGACATGACCCATGTTCAAACTTAGCCTAGATATACTCAAGACAATCATTCTGACAAAATTTCAACATGCTCTCGTTAAAAAATGGCTTAAGAATGTTAACAAGAGTGAAGACGATTAAAGAAAGGCTAAGAAATTCAAACAGGGAAGCCCACTACTTTTATTGACCCCTTCCAACATACATGTGCATTTGAAAATGATCACCTTAAATATGCCAACATGTTTTCATTTCAATTCAATAATTATAACTTCACTTTGAGATAGTTTCCGTTTGTAGCATAGTCTGCTGCTGATGATTTGTTGTATGTGGGAAAACGTTTTAACCCTTTCCCTCATACGACAATTCTGCAGCAGACGACTTTAAACGTATTTTGTCAAAACATAGAAAATCTCCATAATTGAATGGATAACCTATGACAAAAAGTGGAAAACATTGTGGCAAAAGGAGAAATTGCACGTTCTGTGCAATTTCTACTTTTGTCACTATGTTTTCAAAAAGCCGTCTGCTGCAGAGGCGTCAGAAAGCGTTTATATGAGGGAAAGGGTTAAACTACCGGGATATGCAAACAAGAGGGCCATGATGGCCCTGGATCGCTCACCTTAATTATACAATGTACTGCAATGCAAAACACATCAAGACAATTATTCTGAATGCATCCTCCACAGTGTTAACAATATTTTCCTTCATTTGGCCTAGTGATCTATATTTTTTTACCTGATATGACCCATATTCCTACATGGACTAGATATCATTAAGACAACATTCTGACAAAGTTTCAACTTGCTCAAAGTAAAAATGCGGCCTCCGTAGTTTGAACAATATTTTCCTTTATTGACCTAGTTTCTGATCCAATATGACCCATATTCGAACTTGATCTAGATATAATTCAGACAAACATTCTGACCAAATTTCAAGCTGCTGAAGCAAAAACTGTGGCATCCAAAGTGTTCACAAGATTTTCCTTCAATTTGATCTAGTGACCTAGTTTTTGACCCGGCATGACCCATATTCGAACTTGGCCTAAATATCATTCAGCTCAACATTCTGAACAAATTTCAAGCCGCTAAAGCAAAATATGCAGCTTCTACAGAGTTAACAAGATTTTCCCTCAATTTGGCCTAGTGACCTAGTTTCTGACCCAATATGACCCATATTTGAACTTGACCTAGATATCTTTAAGACAAACATTCTGACCAAATTTCAAGTTGCTGAAGCAAAAAATGCGGCATCCAAAGTGTTAACAAGATTTTCCTTCAATTTGACCTAGTGACCTAGTTTTTGACCCGGCATAACCCATATTCGAACTTGACCTAGATATTTTTAAGACAAACATTCTGACAAAATTTCAAACTGCTTAAGCAAAAATTGCGGCCTCTGGAGTGTTAACAAGATTTTCCTTCAATTTGGCCTAGTGACCTACTTCTTGACCCGACGTGACCCATGTTCGAACTTGACCTACATATCATTAAGACAAACATTCTGATAAAGTTTCAACATGCTCAAGTTGAAAATGTGGCCTCCAGAGTGTTAACAAGATTTCGCTTCAATTTGACCTAGTGACCTCGTTTTTGACCTCATATGGCCCAGTTTCGAACTTGTCCAAGATTTTATGGAGATGAACGTTCTGATAAACTTTCATGAAGATTGGATGCAAAATGTAGCCTGTAGAGTGTTAACAAGCTCAAATGTTGACGACGCACGACGCACGACGGACGGACGCCGGACAAAATGTGATCCCAATAGCTCACCTTGCACTTCGTGCATAGGTGAGCTGAAAAGAAGAGAAAAGATTAACCCTTTCCCTCATAAGACCATTCTGCAGTAGACGACTTTGAACATATTTTGTCAAAAACTAGAAAATCTCTATAATTGAATGGATAACCTATGACTTAAAGTGGTAAACATAGTGGCAAAAGGAGAAATTGCTCGTTTTGAGCAATTTCTTCTTTTGTCACTATGTTTTCAAAAAGCTGTCTGCTGCAGAGGCGTTAGAAAGCGTCTATATAAGGGAAAGGGTTCAATATATTTATATCAGAGAACTTACTCCTGAGTTAAAGTAGCATTCAGTAACAAAACACCTCCTTTGGCCCACTCCTGTAGACATCCATGTTCCGGGGTTTTGAAACCGGATATAATAGGGTCCCTCTCTAGTTCCTTGTACATATTCTTCAGGGATGGTGGTACTCTAATTCCATCGGGAACAGAAAAGGAAAGTCCCATTGCCTAAAACAGACATAATATCACAGCTCTAGATGAGGTACGTCTTTCATGTTCGAAAACATTTATTTGACCTTTAAACCCCATGAATGAAGCTGTGTGACTCAAAAGAATCTTCTCATTGAGACGACTATTATGAGTTCCATGACATAGGGTTTGCTTAGGTAATAAAAAAAGATATTTTCAGAAAAAGATAAGTTTGCTCCTCCTTATCTAGACCCTGGATTATCATGACATAGTGAATTATAACCTTGAATTATAACTTAACAGTTTATGTCATAGCACAAATCGAGGGCTTGGCATAAAACGGTTGTAACTAAAATTGGTATTTTTTTTACCAAGGTTAATCACCTCGCCATAATTTTTATAAGCGTTAAAATATTTGTCTTTGTAAACAATGGAAATTTAGGTGCCATTGCTCGTTATGAGTAATGGCACCTAAATTAGCATTGTTTACAAAGGGGTAAAAAATGCCCTTCAACCAGGCTTTTCAAAAAAGTCTTTAGCTACAACCGTTTCACGCCAAGCCCACGAAATGGTCTGTAGAGTGAAAAGCAATTTATCAGATTTTTCTTCTTTTTTTTTTTTTTAAAATACCTTGTATTCATTCAGAAATTAAAGAGTTACAAATTTAGTGAATTTATTGATTTGTAACTGAACTGTTTGAGTCAATTTATATACATGTATTTCAGTCTTGAAAGACATTTAATGGGTTGAACTTCAGAAGCCAATAATCATGGGGGATATCATTCCGCACATCCATGACACAATGCCAGTATATTATAACCTTGTAAGCATTGAGAAATATGGGAGGTTTTGAAATATAACTGTTTGAGTCAGTATCTACATACTTTTCAATTATAACTGAACTGTTTGAGTCAGTCTCTACATGTTTTTTCAGTCTTGAAATGCATTTAATGGGTTTAACTTAAGAAGCTGGTGATCATGGGGGACATCATACTGCGCAGCCATAGTTATTGTCATATGTAATGCATTTTCTCTCTGAACAATAACTACTGTGGCAAATTCTTATTTTTAGAAATACAAGTTTGCAGGAATTCTTTTAACTGCAGAAGCAGAGCTTATTTACTATAACCACATTGTTTTCAAAGATGTGCAAGGACAACACATGCAATATGAGGAGTATGACTGGCCTGCAAATATTGTCGAACACACAATGATGTAAAGTCTGCTCCTGACATTCTCAGAGTTGTTTGTACATGTTTAGTGTCTGTAATCTCGTGTCTGAGATAACCAGAACATATAAAATGACCCACTGTTATGTTCCCTATAATATTCCATTATAGCTATCACAAATTTGAAGTCAACTTGTCTAAAAGAAACAAAATTATCTGCTAAGTAATTGAAGATGTGTCTTTCTGCCCTTCAGGCATGCCACAAAATCATTGTCCTCTATTTACATGCTATATAGAACTTCATTTTAGAAAATCTGAGATAATTATGATATATGCTTTTAACTCTTTACCTGTTGCAAGTTTTGCTACAACAACAGAAGAATATTTTTTTAAAAATGTTGAGACAAAATAGGAAATTGAGCACTTTCTTTCAATTTCTAATAATGATTTCAATTTTAACTTAAATTATGATAAAAAAGATTCAAAAAAGAAAAGATTATTACAATATAGGGTAATAAACTAAAGTGAAATGCAAATAGAACTGTTTTTCACCAAAATACCTTTTTTTACTTTTGTTTTGATTAATTTAAAAAATAATCCAACTTTGAGCAGCTTGGACACCTTCAAAACATCTTAGGATCCGGGCAAAATTTGGAAAATTACTAAAAATGAAATTGAGATTATTGAAAATATAGAATGAGTGTAGTGGAACAGAATTATTCTATTCTGTTCTATGGAACAAATGTCTATACGGCTATTGGGACACAATGTGTTGTAAAATTCAGCGATCTGGGGACAAAGAAATCGGTGAGAACGATTTCGCTGAAATTAGCCACACTTATAGAACTCAGTGCGATCTAGGTCTGGGCGTGTTCGTTATATCTGGGAAAAATCTAGTTTCAGAGATTTTTAAGGTTAAAACCCGAAAAATCGACATTTTGACTACATATTTCTGTAGATCTCGCACTAGCAAAAAACGGAATCAGCTAGAGACCTGAAATTCATACTGAAACTTGTCCGAGATCCGGTGCAAACAACGGTGTTTTTAGATTTCTCATACATTCAGTTTGGATTCTTGGAGAAAGCTTTCAATAGGGGTTCTTGATTTTAAAAAAATCTGTGGGCGTGACTAGGAAAGTGACGTCACGTCAGCGGTTGACGTCATAACGTTACAGTGGTGCAGAGGTAGAGCGTCGGCCTCTCGTATCAAAGGTCCCTGGTTCGAGTCCCGTGATGAGCGGGTCCTTTTGAGATTTTAATGATTTAATTTTGAGATAATAATGTTCTATTTATCTTTTAGACTTACGGAGATAATTTTGTTGTTGCAAAATACTAGTTTCATCAATTGTATAGAATGAGTGTAGTGGAACAGAATTATTCTATTCTGTTCTATGGAACAAATGTCTATACGGCTATTGGGACACAATGTGTTGTAAAATTCAGCGATCTGGGGACAAAGAAATCGGTGAGAACGATTTCGCTGAAATTAGCCACACTTATAGAACTCAATGCGATCTAGGTCTGGGCGTGTTCGTTATATCTGGGAAAAATCTAGTTTCAGAGATTTTTAAGGTTAAAACCCGAAAAATCGACATTTTGACTACATATTTCTGTAGATCTCGCACTAGCAAAAAACGGAATAAGCTAGAGACCTGAAATTCATACTGAAACTTGTCCGAGATCCGGTGCAAACAACGGTGTTTTTAGATTTCTCATACATTCAGTTTGGATTCTTGGAGAAAGCTTTCAATAGGGGTTCTTGATTTTAAAAAAATCTGTGGGCGTGACTAGGAAAGTGACGTCACGTCAGCGGTTGACGTCATAACGTTACAGTGGTGCAGAGGTAGAGCGTCGGCCTCTCGTATCAAAGGTCCCTGGTTCGAGTCCCGTGATGAGCGGGTCCTTTTGAGATTTTTCATCACAAAAAAGCACGAGTACTGGTTAAGTCTCCAGGAAGCAGACATCGAGTGTGATTAATTTAAGCTTAAAGCTTGTTTCGCAATCGATGTAAAATAAATAAGTTTAAACTAAACTTTGGCGCCAAATCCCGATAATAATGTTCTATTTATCTTTTAGACTTACGGAGATAATTTTGGTGTTGCAAAATACTAGTTTCATCAATTGTTACGTTTTGGATCATGTTAGAATCGAAATAATATATTCAGCATTGTGTGTGGTCGGTTGGTAGTTCGGATGCAATTCTGCTCCTCTGCACTCATTCTATCCCGCGAAACCCTTAAGGTGTCGCCTTTCTAGTTACGTTTTGGATCATGTTAGAATCGAAATAATAGTATCAGCATTGTGTGTGGCCGGTTGGTAGTTCGGGTGCAATTCTGCTCCTCTCCACTCATTCTATCCTGCGAAACCATTAAGGTGTCGCCTTTCTAGTATAGAATGAGTGTAGTGGAACAGAATTATTCTATTCTGTTCTATGGAACAAATGTCTATACGGCTATTGGGACACAATGTGTTGTAAAATTCAGCGATTTGTGGACAAAGAAATCGGTGAGAACGATTTCGCTGAAATTAGCCACATTGATAGACCACAATGCGATCTAGGTCTGGGCGGTTTCGTTATATCTGGGAAAAATCTAGTTTCAGAGATTTTTAAGGTTAAAACCCGAAAAATCGACATTTTGACTACATATTTCTGTAGATCTCGTACTAGCAAAAAACGGAATCAGTTAGAGACCTGAAATTCATACTGAAACTTGTCCGAGATCCAGTGCAAACAACGGTGTGTTTAGATTTCTCATACATTCAGTTTGGATTCTTGTAGAAAGCTTTCAATAGGGGCTCTTGATTTTAAAAAAATCTGTAGGCGTGACTAGGAAAGTGACGTCACGTCAGCGGTTGACGTCATAACGTTACAGTGGTGCAGAGGTAGAGCGTCGGCCTCTCGTATCAAAGGTCCCTGGTTCGAGTCCCGTGATAAGCGGGTCCTTTTGAGATTTTTCCACACAAAACGGCACGAGTACTGGTTAAGTCTCCAGGAAGCAGACATCGAGTGTGAGTAATCTAAGCTTAAAGCTTGTTTCGCAATCGATGTAAAATAAATAAGTTTAAACTAAACTTGGGCGCCAAATCCCGATAATAATGTTCTATTTATCTTTATCTTTTAGACTTACGGAGATAATGTTGGTGTTGCAAAATACTAGTTTTATCAATTGTTACGTTTTGGATCATGTTAGAATCGAAATAATATTATCAGCATTGTGTGTGGTCACTGGTCGGTTGGTAGTTCGGATCTGCTCCTCTCCACTCATTCTATCCTGCGAAACCCTTAAGGTGTCGCCTTTCTAGTATAGAATGAGTGTAGTGGAACAGAATTATTCTATTCTGTTCTACGGAACAAATGTCTATACGGCTATTGGGACACAATGTGTTGTAAAATTCAGCGATTTGAGGACAAAGAAATCGGTGAGAACGATTTCGCTGAAATTAGCCACACTGATAGACCAGAATGCGATCTAGGTCTGGGCGGTTTCGTTATATCTGGGAAAAATCTAGTTTTAGATATTTTTAAGGTTAAAACCCGAAAAATCGACATTTCGACTACATATTTCTGTAGATCTCGTACCAGCAAATAACGGAATCAGCTAGAGACCTGAAATTTAAACTGAAACTTGTCAAAGATCCAGTGCAAACAACGGTGTTTTTAAATTTTTCATACATTTAGTTTTGATAGTTGGAGAATGCTTTTAATAGGGGCTCTTGAATCAAATATTTTCACGTGACCAAATACTTGGAAAGTGACGTCACGTTCAGCACTTCAGCGATATGACGTCATAACGTTATCGCTTTGGCGCCAAAACCAATAGTATGGTGTGTTTATCTTTTAGACTTGCGGAAATAATTTTGGTGTTGCCAAAAAACCTTGAGTGTCATCAATTGTTACGTTTTGAATCATGTAAGAATTGAAATTAAATATTCATAACATATATATTTAGTATTGCGTGTGGCCAGTTGGTAGTTCGGTATAATTCTGCTCCTCTTCACTCATTCTATCCCGCGAAACCCTTAAGGTGTCGCCTATCTAGTATAGAATGAGTGTAGTGGAACAGAATTATTCTATTCTGTTCTACGGAACAAATGTCTATACGGCTATTGGGACACAATGTGTTGTAAAATTCAGCGATTTGTGGACAAAGAAATCGGTGAGAACGATTTCGCTGAAATTAGCCACACTGATAGACCACAATGCGATCTAGGTCTGGGCGGTTTCGTTATATCTGGGAAAAATCTAGTTTTAGATATTTTTAAGGTTAAAACCCGAAAAATCGACATTTTGACTACATATTTCTGTAGATCTCGTACCAGCAAATAACGGAATCAGCTAGAGACCTGAAATTTAAACTGAAACGTGTCAAAGATTCAGTGCAAACAACGGTGTTTTTAAATTTCTCATACATTTAGTTTTGATAGTTGGAGAATGCTTTTAATAGGGGCTCTTGAATCAAATATTTTCACGTGACCAAATACTTGGAAAGTGACGTCACGTTCAGCACTTCAGCGGTATGACGTCATAACGTTACAGTGGTGCAGAGGTAGAGCGTCGGCCTCTCGTATCAAAGGTCCCTGGTTCGAGTCCCGTGATGAGCGGGTCCTTTTGAGATTTTTCCACACAAAACGGCACGAGTACTGGTTAAGTCTCCAGGAAGCAGACATCGAGTGTGATTAATTTAAGCTTAAAGCTTGTTTCGCAACCGATGTAAAATAAATAAGTTTAAACTAAACTTTGGCGCCGAATCCCGATAATAATGTTCTATTTATCTTTTAGACTTACGGAGATAATTTTGGTGTTGCAAAATACTAGTTTTATCAATTGTTACGTTTTGGATCATGTTAGAATCGAAATAATATATTTAGCATTGTGTGTGGTCGGTTGGTAGTTCGGATGCAATTCTGCTCCTCTCCACTCATTCTATCCCGCGAATCTTTTAGACTTACGGAGATAATTTTGGTGTTGCAAAATACTAGTTTCATCAATTGTTACGTTTTGGATCATGTTAGAATCGAAATAATATATTCAGCATTGTGTGTGGTCGGTTGGTAGTTCGGATGCAATTCTGTTCCTCTCCACTCATTCTATCCAGCGAAACCCTTAAGGTGTCGCCTTTCTAGTATAGAATGAGTGTAGTGGAACAGAATTATTCTATTCTGTTCTATGGAACAAATGTCTATACGGCTATTGGGACACAATGTGTTGTAAAATTCAGCGATTTGTGGACAAAGAAATCGGTGAGAACGATTTCGCTGATATTCCCCACACTTATAGAACTCAATGTGATCTAGGTCTGGGCGTGTTCGTTATATCTGGGTAAAATCTAGTTTCAGTGATTTTTTAGGTTAAAACCCGAAAAATCGACATTTTGACTACATATTTCTGTAGATCTCGCACCAGCAAATAACGGAATCAGCTAGAAACCTGAAATTCAACCTAAAACTTGTCCGAGATCCAGTGCAAACAACGGTGTGTTTAGATTTCTCATACATTCAGTTTGGATTCTTGGAGAAAGCTTTCAATAGGGGTTCTTGATTTTAAAAAAATCTGTGGGCGTGACTAGGAAAGTGACGTCACGTCAGCGGTTGACGTCATAACGTTACAGTGGTGCAGAGGTAGAGCGTCGGCCTCTCGTATCAAAGGTCCCTGGTTCGAGTCCCATGATGAGCGGGTCCTTTTGAGATTTTTCGACACAAAACGGCACGAGTACTGGTTAAGTCTCCAGGAAGCAGACATCGAGTGTGAGTAATCTAAGCTTAAAGCTTGTTTCGCAATCGATGTAAAATAAATAAGTTTAAACTAAATCCCGATAATAATGTTCTATTTATCTTCTAGACTTACGGAGATAATGTTGGTGTTGCAAAATACTAGTTTCATCAATTGTTACGTTTTGGATCATGTTAGAATCGAAATAATATTATCAGCATTATGTGTGGTCGGTTGGTAGTTCGGATGCAATTCTGCAATTCTGCTCCTCTCCACTCATTCTATCCCGCGAAACCCTTAAGGTGTCGCCTTTCTAGTATAGAATGAGTGTAGTGGAACAGAATTATTCTATTCTGTTCTATGGAACAAATGTCTATACGGCTATTGGGACACAATGTGTTGTAAAATTCAGCGATCTGGGGACAAAGAAATCGGTGAGAACGATTTCGCTGAAATTAGCCACACTTATAGAACTCAATGCGATCTAGGTCTGGGCGTGTTCGTTATATCTGGGAAAAATCTAGTTTCAGAGATTTTTAAGGTTAAAACCCGAAAAATCGACATTTTGACTACATATTTCTGTAGATCTCGCACTAGCAAAAAACGGAATCAGCTAGAGACCCGAAATTCATACTGAAACTTGTCCGAGATCCGGTGCAAACAACGGTGTTTTTAGATTTCTCATACATTCAGTTTGGATTCTTGGAGAAAGCTTTCAATAGGGGTTCTTGATTTTATAAAAATCTGTGGGCGTGACTAGGAAAGTGACGTCACGTCAGCGGTTGACGTCATAACGTTACAGTGGTGCAGAGGTAGAGCGTCGGCCTCTCGTATCAAAGGTCCCTGGTTCGAGTCCCGTGATGAGCGGGTCCTTTTGAGATTTTTCAACACAAAACGGCACGAGTACTGGTTAAGTCTACAGGAAGCAGACATCGAGTGTGATTAATTTAAGCTTAAAGCTTGTTTCGCAATCGATGTAAAATAAATAAGTTTAAACAAAACTTTGGCGCCAAATCCCGATAATAATGTTCTATTTATCTTTTAGACTTACGGAGATAATTTTGGTGTTGCAAAATACTAGTTTCATCAATTGTTACGTTTTGGATCATGTATAGAATGAGTGTAGTGGAACAGAATTATTCTATTCTGTTCTATGGAACAAATGTCTATACGGCTATTGGGACACAATGTGTTGTAAAATTCAGCGATTTGTGGACAAAGAAATCGGTGAGAACGATTTCGCTGAAATTAGCCACACTGATAGACCACAATGCGATCTAGGTCTGGGCGGTTTCGTTATATCTGGGAAAAATCTAGTTTCAGAGATTTTTAAGGTTAAAACCCGAAAAATCGACATTTTGACTACATATTTCTGTAGATCTCGCACTAGCAAAAAACGGAATCAGCTAGAGACCTGAAATTCATACTGAAACTTGTCCGAGATCCGGTGCAAACAACGATGTTTTTAAATTTCTCATACATTCAGTTTGGATTCTTGGAGAAAGCTTTCAATAGGGGTTCTTGATTTTAAAAAAATCTGTGGGCGTGACTAGGAAAGTGACGTCACGTCAGCGGTTGACGTCATAACATTACAGTGGTGCAGAGGTAGAGCGTCGGCCTCTCGTATCAAAGGTCCCTGGTTCGAGTCCCGTGATGAACGGGTCCTTTTGAGATTTTAATGATTTAATTTTGAGATAATAATGTTCTATTTATCTTTTAGACTTACGGAGATAATTTTGTTGTTGGAAAATACTAGTTTCATCAATTGTTACGTTTTGGATCATGTTAGAATCGAAATAATAGTATCAGCATTGTGTGTGGCCGGTTGGTAGTTCGGGTGCAATTCTGCTCCTCTCCACTCATTCTATCCTGCGAAACCCTTAAGGTGTCGCCTTTCTAGTATAGAATGAGTGTAGTGGAGCAGAATTATTCTATTCTGTTCTATGGAACAAATGTCTATACGGCTATTGGGACACAATGTGTTGTAAAATTCAGCGATCTGGGGACAAAGAAATCGGTGAGAACGATTTCGCTGAAATTAGCCACACTTATAGAACTCAATGCGATCTAGGTCTGGGCGTGTTCGTTATATCTGGGAAAAATCTAGTTTCAGAGATTTTTAAGGTTAAAACCCGAAAAATCGACATTTTGACTACATATTTCTGTAGATCTCGCACTAGCAAAAAACGGAATCAGCTAGAGACCTGAAATTCATACTGAAACTTGTCCGAGATCCGGTGCAAACAACGGTGTTTTTAGATTTCTCATACATTCAGTTTGGATTCTTGGAGAAAGCTTTCAATAGGGGTTCTTGATTTTAAAAAAATCTGTGGGCGTGACTAGGAAAGTGACGTCACGTCAGCGGTTGACGTCATAACGTTACAGTGGTGCAGAGGTAGAGCGTCGGCCTCTCGTATCAAAGGTCCCTGGTTCGAGTCCCGTGATGAGCGGGTCCTTTTGAGATTTTTCATCACAAAACGGCACGAGTACTGGTTAAGTCTCCAGGAAGCAGACATCGAGTGTGATTAATTTAAGCTTAAAGCTTGTTTCGCAATCGATGTAAAATAAATATAGAATGAGTGTAGTGGAACAGAATTATTCTATTCTGTTCTATGGAACAAATGTCTATACGGCTATTGGGACACAATGTGTTGTAAAATTCAGCGATTTGAGGACAAAGAAATCGGTGAGAACGATTTCGCTGAAATTCCCCACACTTATAGAACTCAATGTGATCTAGGTCTGGGCGTGTTCGTTATATCTGGGAAAAATCTAGTTTCAGTGATTTTTTAGGTTAAAACCCGAAAAATCGACATTTTGACTACATATTTCTGTAGATCTCGCACCAGCAAATAACGGAATCAGCTAGAAACCTGAAATTCAACCTAAAACTTGTCCGAGATCCAGTGCAAACAACGGTGTGTTTAGATTTCTTATACATTCAGTTTGGATTCTTGGAGAAAGCTTTCAATAGGCGTTCTTGATTTTAAAAAAATCTGTGGGCGTGACTAGGAAAGTGACGTCACGTCAGCGGTTGATGTCATAACGTTACAGTGGTGCAGAGGTAGAGCGTCGGCCTCTCGTATCAAAGGTCCCTGGTTCGAGTCCCGTGATGAGCGGGTCCTTTTGAGATTTTTCCACACAAAACGGCACGAGTACTGGTTAAGTCTCCAGGAAGCAGACATCGAGTGTGAGTAATCTAAGCTTAAAGCTTGTTTCGCAATCGATGTAAAATAAATAAGTTTAAACTAAACTTGGGCGCCAAATCCCGATAATAATATTCTATTTATCTTTTAGACTTACGGAGATAATGTTGGTGTTGCAAAATACTAGTTTCATCAATTGTTACGTTTTGGATCATGTTAGAATCGAAACAATATCATCAGCATTGTGTGTGGTCGGTTGGTAGTTCGGATGCAATTCTGCTCCTCTCCACTCATTCTATCCTGCGAAACCCTTAAGGTGTCGCCTTTCTAGTATAGAATGAGTGTAGTGGAACAGAATTATTCTATTCTGTTCTACGGAACAAATGTCTATACAGCTATTGGGACACAATGTGTTGTAAAATTCAGCGATTTGTGGACAAAGAAATCGGTGAGAACGATTTCGCTGAAATTAGCCACACTGATAGACCACAATGCGATCTAGGTCTGGGCGGTTTCGTTATATCTGGGAAAAATCTAGTTTCAGAGATTTTTAAGGTTAAAACCCGAAAAATCGACATTTTGACTACATATTTCTGTAGATCTCGCACCAGCAAAATACGGATTCAGCTAGAGACCTGAAATTCATACTGAAACTTGTCCAATATCCAGTACAAACAACGGTGTTTTTAGATTTCTCATACATTTAGTTTTGATAGTTGGAGAATGCTTTTAATAGGGGCTCTTGAATCAAATACTTGGAAAGTGACGTTACGTCAGCACTTCAGCGGTATGACGTCATAACGTTATCGCTTTGGCGCCAAAACCAATAGTATGGTGTGTTTATCTTTTAGACTTGCGGAAATAATTTTGGTGTTGCCAAAAAACCTTGAGTGTCATCAATTGTTACGTTTTGAATCATGTAAGAATTGAAATTACATATAGAATGAGTGTAGTGGAGCAGAATTATTCTATTCTGTTCTATGGAACAAATGTCTATACGGCTATTGGGACACAATGTGTTGTAAAATTCAGCGAGATTTTTAAGGTTAAAACCCGAAAAATCGACATTTTGACTACATATTTCTGTAGATCTCGCACTAGCAAAAAACGGAATCAGCTAGAGACCTGAAATTCATACTGAAACTTGTCCGAGATCCGGTGCAAACAACGGTGTTTTTAGATTTCTCATACATTCAGTTTGGATTCTTGGAGAAAGCTTTCAATAGGGTATCTTGATTTTAAAAAAATCTGTGGGCGTGACTAGGAAAGTGACGTCACGTCAGCGGTTGACGTCATAACGTTACAGTGGTGCAGAGGTAGAGCGTCGGCCTCTCGTATCAAAGGTCCCTGGTTCGAGTCCCGTGATGAGCGGGTCCTTTTGAGATTTTTCCACACAAAACGGCACGAGTACTGGTTAAGTCTCCAGGAAGCAGACATCGAGTGTGATTAATTTAAGCTTAAAGCTTGTTTCGCAATCGATGTAAAATAAATAAGTTTAAACTAAACTTTGGCGCCAAATCCCGATAATAATGTTCTATTTATCTTTTAGACTTACGGAGATAATTTTGGTGTTGCAAAATACTAGTTTCATCAATTGTTACGTTTTGGATCATGTTAGAATCGAAATAATATATTCAGCATTGTGTGTGGTCGGTTGGTAGTTCGGGTGCAATTCTGCTCCTCTCCACTCATTCTATCCCGCGAAACCCTTAAGGTGTCGCCTTTCCAGTAACATATATATTTAGTATTGCGTGTGGCCAGTTGGTAGTTCGGTATAATTCTGCTCCTCTTCACTCATTCTATCCCGCGAAACCCTTAAGGTGTCGCCTATCTAGTAACATATATATTTAGTATTGCGTGTGGCCAGTTGGTAGTTCGGTATAATTCTGCTCCTCTTCACTCATTCTATCCCGCGAAACCCTTAAGGTGTCGCCTATCTAGTATAGAATGAGTGTAGTGGAACAGAATTATTCTATTCTGTTCTATGGAACAAATGTCTATACGGCTATTGGGACACAATGTGTTGTAAAATTCAGCGATTTGTGGACAAAGAAATCGGTGAGAACGATTTCGCTGAAATTAGCCACACTGATAGACCACAATGCGATCTAGGTCTGGGCGGTTTCGTTATATCTGGGAAAAATCTAGTTTCAGAGATTTTTAAGGTTAAAACCCGAAAAATCGACATTTTGACTACATATTTCTGTAGATCTCGCACTAGCAAAAAACGGATTCAGCTAGAGACCTGAAATTCATACTGAAACTTGTCCAATATCCAGTACAAACAACGGTGTTTTTAAATTTCTCATACATTTAGTTTTGATAGTTGGAGAATGCTTTTAATAGGGGCTCTTGAATCAAATATTTTCACGTGACCAAATACTTGGAAAGTGACGTCACGTTCAGCACTTCAGCGGTATGACGTCATAACGTTATCGCTTTGGCGCCAAAACCAATAGTATGGTGTGTTTATCTTTTAGACTTGCGGAAATAATTTTGGTGTTGCCAAAAAACCTTGAGTGTCATCAATTGTTACGTTTTGAATCATGTAAGAATTGAAATTACATATTCATAACATATATATTTAGTATTGCGTGTGGCCAGTTGGTAGTTCGGTATAATTCTGCTCCTCTTCACTCATTCTATCCCGCGAAACCCTTAAGGTGTCGCCTATCTAGTATAGAATGAGTGTAGTGGAACAGAATTATTCTATTCTGTTCTATGGAACAAATGTCTATACGGCTATTGGGACACAATGTGTTGTAAAATTCAGTGATCTGGGGACAAAGAAATCGGTGAGAACGATTTCGCTGAAATTAGCCACACTTATAGAACTCAATGCGATCTAGGTCTGGGCGTGTTCGTTATATCTGGGAAAAATCTAGTTTCAGAGATTTTTAAGGTTAAAACCCGAAAAATCGACATTTTGACTACATATTTCTGTAGATCTCGCACTAGCAAAAAACGGAATCAGCTAGAAACCTGAAATTCATACTGAAACTTGTCCGAGATCCGGTGCAAACAACGGTGTTTTTAGATTTCTCATACATTCAGTTTGGATTCTTGGAGAAAGCTTTCAATAGGGGTTCTTGATTTTAAAAAAATCTGTGGGCGTGACTAGGAAAGTGACGTCACGTCAGCGGTTGACGTCATAACGTTACAGTGGTGCAGAGGTAGAGCGTCGGCCTCTCGTATCAAAGGTCCCTGGTTCGAGTCCCGTGATGAGCGGGTCCTTTTGAGATTTTTCAACACAAAACGGCACGAGTACTGGTTAAGTCTCCAGGAAGCCGACATCGAGTGTGATTAATTTAAGCTTAAAGCTTGTTTCGCAATCGATGTAAAATAAATAAGTTTAAACTAAACTTTGGCGCCAAATCCCGATAATAATGTTCTATTTATCTTTTAGACTTACGGAGATAATTTTGGTGTTGCAAAATACTAGTTTCATCAATTGTTACGTTTTGGATCATGTTAGAATCGAAATAATATCATCAGCATTGTGTGTGGTCGGTTGGTAGTTCGGATGCAATTCTGCTCCTCTCCACTCATTCTATCCTGCGAAACCCTTAAGGTGTCGCCTTTCTAGTAGTTAAAATATTATGGCTAAAGGAAAATTTATTCATTGACCAATTTCTTCTTGAGCCTCAATGTTTTTGAAATTTGACTGCATACATGAAGGAAATTGTTATAATTTGTAATAATTTGTAGAAATGTGCAGTTTCCTACCTGGCCATCACAATGGTATGGGTCTTGTCCAAGTATTACTAATTTGACCTGAAATTGGAAGAAAAGTGATTAAAATAAACTAGAAATATCACTGAAGGTGATGAATACCCCCAGCTGGTGCCTGACAATATACATATCTATGAGAAATTCAAGGGACCATAACTCATTTAAAAATAATTCCAGTGCAACACGCCGACAATATGCACAACAAGGCTTGGTATCAATCATTCTTGTGAAGTTATATTGAATTCTAAACAAGGGTTGCTGAGAAATAGTGTTCACAAGAAATGGACCAACCGACAAGCGTGACTCCTATATAGCCCCCATATACTATGTATCTGGGGGTATAACAAGTTTGGTAGAAGGGCACTTTAGGTACATTTGAGTGAATTATTTTGTGATTGTGCCCATGGTTTAGGAAAAGGTGGCTTTCAAAGATTTATGTTATTTTATAGCTCTAGCAACCATTATGTGCAGCAGAGCAGAAAGGTTTGAACAATTTTGGTAGAGCTACTTATAGAACATTTATGTGAAATTATTTTTGAATAGGCTCAGTGATTTAGGAAGAGACATCATTCAACCCTTTCCCACATTAACAATATATTTATCATACCTCTGCAGCAGAGGACTATTGATAACAGTGTGACAAAAAGAGAAACTGATCATAAAAATCATAAACGTTCTTCCATAAAAAAGAAGCTAAATACATTAACGACCTCTTACAAAAAAAATCTAACTCCGTATTCAAAGAATGTTTAAGCATTGTATTTTAAAAACATTGTGGTAAATGGAGAAATTGCTAGTGTTTATCATGCTTGCCTTTTGACACAATGTTTTCAACTCTATTAAATATTTATACTTTAAATTATAGAGATTATCCCCTATATTTGCATATGTTTTAAAGGGCGTCTGCAGTTGATTTGTTGTATGTCAAGGGTTAAAGAGATTTTTCTATTCCTAGCTCTGCACCAGGTGGCCAATCTTTTGCAGCAGAGCAGAATGGTTTGACCAATTTTGGTTCAATGTAGAGGGCTACTTAAGGAACAATTGTGTGAAATTATTTTGAAATTGTGCCAGTGATATATAAGGAAATCTTTAGCTCTAGCCATCATCTTGTGCATCGAAGTGGAGCAGTTTGAACAATTATAAGGGCAACCTAGGGAATGAAAATATTTTGAAATTTGACCAGAAGTTCAGAGAAGAAGATCTGAATGGACATCTAACCTTGAGTGCTCACAATACCTCACCTTGAGCACTTTGTGCCCAAGTGAGCTATAAAAGGAGAAAATGTTCATTATCGTGCAATCTTTTTTTTTGCCACCAATTTTCAAATATATTCAGTTATTTTACTTTCCGAAGCGAGACATTTGAAAAATATAATATTATAACACCTGAAAAATTTAAAAGTATTAAAATGATAGAGGCTTAAAGTATTGGGTGGGAAATTGGAAATACGGATTTCGGGGCAATTTCTTCTATTCCAACAATGTTTTAATTTTGTTATCTGCTGCGAAAAGCATAAAAAAAACGCAGTATCAAGGAAATGGTTGAGGACTCGACATACATACCTTGTCCAAAGGTGTCAGATTAAATGCATTAAATATGAGATGCTTTGGGGGAAATATTTCTTTTCCTGCCTTGTACTCCGCATTGAGTTTATCTTCCAATGCCTTGAAGTAAGGTTGTTTAAATTCACTTGAAAGCAAAACTTTCCATAATTTATCTTGTAACACATCTTTAAAACTGCTACTACCAGTATCCAAGCAGTTTGTGGTTGTTACTGAAAAATAAATTGATCAAAGAATGAGTCATTTCAATGAAAAATGTATGAGCTATGCTCCAGGAAAACAAACTTTAGCCATATGATCATAAGCATAGAAAACATTCTGCTTGTGCATCAAATCTAATTTATTTATTGGGATTTTACGCAGCTTTCAACAATATTTCAGTTATATCACGGCGACAGTTCACTTATTCATGATCCCTGGGTAAACAAACCAGTACTAGGCTAGAAAATGTGCCTTGCCCAAGGACACTCCACCATGACCGTAGTGCTGCGACTGGGTATCGAACCCGGGACACCCGGTTTCGAAATCCCCGACGCTAAGCACTCAACCGCATCAAGTCTAAAGGATCCAAGTGGATGTATTGTTTTGAAACCCTAAATCGAGGGCTTGGCGTGAAACAGTTGTAACTTAAATCCTATTTTGAAAACCCTGGCTTAGGGGCAATTTTGGACCCTTTTGTAAACAATGCAAATTTAGGTGCCATTGCTCCAAATGAGCAATGGCACCTAAATTTGATTATTTCCATTGTTTACCAAGAAAAATGATTTAACGATAAAGACTTTATGGGAGTGATTAACATTGGTAAAAAATTACCAATTTTAGTTACAACCATTTCACGCCAAGCCCTCGAAATGTTGATATTGAAGAAGCACTCAGGAGCCATCATACTAATATCATGTTCATTTACATTTCCCATGTTTATATTTCGAGGGCTTGGTGTGAAACAGTTGTAACTAAAAACCTATTTTAAAAACCAGGGTTTAGGGGCGATTTTGACCCCTTTGTAAACAATGCAAATTTAAGTGCCATTGCTCAGAACGAGCAATGGCACCTAAATTTCCATTGTTTACCAAGAACAAGAGGCCCATGAGGGCCTATGCTCTACTGGTATGGTTCTTTGGTCATTTTCAATCCAGAGCATGTATGTATGGTGAAGATCGGATAGTAAATGGAGGCTCTTTTGTGTTCACAAGCTGTATTATAGCAATTTTTACAATTTCATGGGCCATAATCCAGTCTTGCATGGGCGGATCTAGCTGGTTTTCAAAAGGAACCAAGCTCTCATCAATATTTAACTACTATCTAAGTTTGGTGAAGATCAGATAGTAAATGGAGCCTCTATTGTGTTCACATGCTCAATTATAGCAATTTGGACAATTTCAAGGGCCATAATCCAGTCTTGCATGGGCGGATCTGGCTGGTTTACGAAAGGAATCGAGCTCTCATGGATATCTTACTACTGTATAAGTTTGGTTGAGATACAATCAAAAGTGAAGACTGTATCATGTTAACAAGCTCTTTTATAGCAATTTTGACCATTTCAAGGGCCATAATCCAGTCATGCATTGGCGGATCTGGCTGGTTTTCGAAAGGAACCGAGCTCTCATAGATATCTAACTACTGTATAAGTTTGGTTGAGACACAATCAAAAGTGAAGACTGTATCGTGTTAACAAGAAATTGTTTACGGACGCACGCACGCACGCACAGACGACGGACAAATCGCCACGACATAAGCCCTTCTGGCCTTTGGCCAGTAGAGCTAAAAACCTGTAGATAAGTTTTCTTCCATATAAGATTATTATTCCTACGATATAAATGCGTCGTGGATCATAAAACAAGATCAGTCGGAGGACAGCGCGCTGGACTATTCCACCGCTTATTTAAGTTACTGAGATATGGAATCTTATGTAGTTGCATGCAAAACATTAACCAGAATTTCTTAAAGGGTGATAATTTGCATTATATGCAGGATAGAGTTATTTTACTTGATAATTTTCATAGGTGTGATAGTTGGGAAGGGTTGTATAACATTTCAATAGTTTGCATCAAGTAGTTACTAAGATATGGACTCTTAATGTAGTTGCACGCAAACCTTTAAGCATAATTTCTAGGTAAAACAAGAGGCCCATGAGAGCCTATGCTCTACTGGCATTGATCTGGCTTGTTTCAAAAGGAACCAATATGTCATCAATAGGGTTTTATAAAATTTCAATGCAATGCATCAATATTCAAATACCATCTAAGTTTGGTGAAGATCAGATAGTAAATGGAAGCTCTATTGTGTTCACAAGCTGTATTATAGCAATTTTGACAATTTCAAGGGCCATAATCCAGCCATGCATGGGTAGATCTGGCCGTTTTTTAGAAATGAACCAAACTCTCATGGATATCTAACTACTGTATAAGTTTGATTGAGATACAATCAAAATTAAGGACTGTATCATGTTAACAAGCCATATTATAGCAATTTTGATAATTTCAAGGGCCATAATTCAGTCATGCATGGGCAGATCTGGCTGGTTTTCGAAAGGAACCGAGCTCTCATGAATATCTAACTACTGTATAAGTTTGGTTGAGATACAATAAACAAGAGGGCCATGATGGCCCTGGAATCGCTCACCTGATTTTTTTTTTCACTTTAGCTATATAAGCCCCGCCATCTGGCGGGCATAGTTTCCAACCAATCAACTTGGCTTGAAGGAATCTGATAGAGGGTCACTCTAGGAACATTTCTACAAAATTATTTGAAAATCGGCCTGACACTTTTGAAGGAGAAGATTTTTTAAGTTTTCACTATAGCAATAAAAGGCAAAATAGCCCCGCCCCCTGGCGGCCATGTTTTTTGACCAATCAACATGGCTTGAAGGAATCTGATAGAGGGTCATCCAAGGAACATTTCTACAAAATTATTTGAAAATCGGCCCGACACTTTTGGAGGAGAAGATTTTTTAAGTTTGCACTATAGCTATATAAGGCAAAAAAGCCCCGCCCCCCCCCTGGCGGCCATGATTTTCGACCAATCAACATGGCTTGAAGGAATCTGATAGAGGGTCACCCAAGGAACATTTCTACAAATTTATTTGAAAATCGGCCTGACACTTTTGGAGAAGAAGATTTTTTAAGTTTGCACTATAGCCATATAAGGAAAAATAGCTCCGCCCCCCCTGGCGGCCATGTTTTTCGACCAATCAACATGGCTTGAAGGAATCTGATAGAGGGTCACCCGAGGAACATTTCTACAAAATTATTTGAAAATCGGCCTGACACTTTCGGAGGAGAAGATTTTTTAAGTTTGCACTATAGCCATATAAGGAGAAATAGCCCCGCCCCCCCTGGCGGCCATGTTTTTCGACCAATCAACATGGCTTGAAGGAATCTGATAGAGGGTCACCCGAGGAACATTTCTACAAAATTATTTGAAAATCGGCCTGACACTTTCGGAGGAGAAGATTTTTTAAGAATTTTGAAGTTTTTTCATTTCGTTGCCATGGAAACCAGAATTATGCATGGATCCCGAAAATTTTAAGGAATTCTGGTGAGGACATTGAGAGGATGCTTTCTGTGAAGTTTCATCCCAGTTGACCTACCGGTTACAGAGGAGAAAATGTTGACGGACGACGGACGACTGACGACGGACAACGGACGCCGGACATAGGGCGATCACAATAACTCACCTTGAGCACTTCGTGCACAGGTGAGCTAAAAATAAGGACTGTATCGTGTTAACAAGCTCTTTTATAGCAATTTTGACCATTTCAAGGGCCATAATTCAGTCATGCATGGGCGGATCTGGCTGGTTTTCAAAAGGAACCGAGCTCTCATAGATATCTAACTACTGTATAAGTTTGGTTGAGATACAATCAAACATGAAGACTGTATCGTGTTAACAAGCTCTTTTATAGCAATTTTGACCATTTCAAGGGCCATAATCCAGTCATGCATGGGCGGATCTGGCTGGTTTTCGAAAGGAACCCAGCTCTCATGGATATCTAACTACTGTATAAGTTTGAATGAGATACAATCAAAACAATGAAGACTGTACCGTGTTAACAAGAAATTGTTTACAGACGGACGGACGAACGCACGCACGACGGACAAATCGCCACGACATAAGCCCTTCTGGCCTTTGGCCAGTAGAGCTAAAAAGGGCAACAATTTGCATCATATGCAGGATCGAGTTATCTTAATTGGTTGTGAATATAGTTGTGAAATTGGGAAAGGTTGTATAAAGTTGTATAAAGTTTCAATACAATGCTTCAAGTTGTTACTGAGATAACACTCTAAATGTAGTTGCAAAACTTTAACCAGAATTTCTAAGGGCCATAACTTGCATAAAATGCTGGATAGAGTTATCGTACTTGATTGTTTACATAGGTGTGATGGTTGTATAAGGCTGTATAAAGTTTCAATGCAATGCATCAAGTAGATTCTAAGATATGGTCTCTTAATGTAGTTGCATGCAAAACTTAAACCAGAATTTATAAGTCCAAAAAGGGCCATAACTAAAGAATAGAGTTATTTTACTTGAAAATCATCATAGGTGTGATAGTTGGGAAGGGTTTCAAAGCAATGCATCAAATACTAGGATATTGACTCTTAATGTAGTTGCATGCAAAACTTTAACCAAATTCCATAATAAGGGCCATAATTTGCAAAATATACTGGATAGAGTTATCATACTTAATTGTTGACATAGGTGTGATGGTTGTGAAGGGTTGTATAAAGTTGCAATGCAATGCATCAAGTAGTTACTTAGATATGGACTCTTAACTCAAGTTACACGCACAACTTTAACCAGAATGTCTAAGTTAAAAAAGGGCCGTAACTTGCATAAAATGCAGAATAGAGTTATCTAACTTAAAAATCTACATAAGTGTGATAGTTGGGTAGGGTTTTATAAAATTTCAATGCAATGCATCAAGTAAGTTAATTAAGTTGCAGGCAAAACTTTAACCAGAATTTCTAAGTTAAACAAGATGTGTTTGTGAAACACTGATGCCCCCCAATGGCAACATCTAGGTCAAAGGTCAAGGTCGCCAGGTCAAAAATGCCGTACCTGTTATGGTTCAAAAATAGTGGTCAAGGATAAAGTTTTTTTCGAGAATGGCAACATCTAGGTCAAAGGTCAAGGTCGCAAGGTGAAAAATGTTGGTACTGACAGAAAGGTCATGTCACAAGGTATACACATGTGAAATATGGTAGCCTTACCTGTTATGGTTCAAAAGTAGTGGGGAAGGTTAAAAAAAAAATTGAGAATGGCAACATCTAGGTCAAAGGTCAAGGTCGCAAGGTCAAAAATGTTGGTACTGACAGAAAGGTCATGTCACAAGGAATACACATGTGAAATATGGTAGCCGTATCTGTTATGGTTCAAAAGTAATGGCCAAGGTTAAAGTTTTTTTCGAGAATGGCAACATCTAGGTCAAAGGTCAAGGTCGCAAGGTCAAAAATGTTGGTACTGACAAAAAGGTCATGTCACAAGGAATACACATGTGAAATATGGTAGCGGTACCTGTTATAGTTCAAAAGTAATGGCCAAGGTTAAAGTTTTTTTCGAAAATGGCAACATCTAGGTCAAAGGTCAAGGTCGCAAGGTCAAACATTTTGGTACTGACAGAAAGGTAATGTCACAAGGAATACACATGTGAAATATGGTAGCCGTACCTGTTATGGTTCAAAAGTAGTGGTCAAGGTTAAAGTTTTTTTTGTGCAGACAGGCCAAAAACTACATCTAGGTCAAAGGTCAAGGTCGCAAGGTAAAAAATGTTGGTACTGACAGAAAGGTCATGTCACAAGGAATACACATGTGAAATATGGTAGCCTTACCTGTTATGGTTCAAAAGTAGTGGTCAAGGTTAAAGTTTTTTTTGTGCAGACAGACCAACAGACAGACGTGCAGACCAACAGACAGGCCAAAAACTATATGCCCCCCGAATCAGAGATTCCGGGGGGGGGGGGGAGATTCCGGGGGGGCATAAAAAGGGCCATAGCTTGCATAAAATGCAAGATAGAGTTATCTTAATTAATAATCTACACAAGTGTTAGAGTTGAGTAGGGTTGTATGAAGTTTCAATGCAATACATCAGGTAAATACTGAGATATGTTCTCTTAATTTAGTTGCACGCAAAACTTTAACCAGAATTCATAAGTAAAACAAGAGGGCCATGATGGCCCTGGAATCGCTCACCTGATTTTGTTTTTTTCACTTTAGCTATATAAGCCCCGCCCCCTGGCAGCCATAGTTTCCGACAAATCAACTTGGCTTGAAGGAATCTGATAGAGGGTCACTTAAGGAACATTTCTACAAAATTATTTGAAAATCAGCCTGACATTTTCGGAGAAGAAGATTTTTTAAGTTTTCACTAAAGCCATATAAGGCAAAATAGCCCCGCCCCCCTGGCGGCCATGTTTTTCGACCAATCAAAATGGCTTGAAGGAATCTGATAGAGGGTCACTTAAGGAACATTTCTACAAAATTATTTGAAAATCGGCCTGACACTTTGAGAGAAGAAGATTTTTTAAGTTTTCACTATAGCCATATAAGTCAAAATAGCCCCGCCCCCTGGCGGCGGCCATGTTTTTCTACCAATCAACATGGCTTGAAGGAATCTGATAGAGGGTCATCCAAGGAACATTTCTACAAAATTATTTGAAAATCTGCTAACCAGTTTGGGAGAAGAAGAATTTTGAAGTTTTTTTCATTTCGTTGCCATGGAAACCAGAATTCTGCATGGATCCCAAAAAATTTAAGGAATTCTGGTGAGGACATTGAGAGGATGCTTTCTGTGAAGTTTCATCTCAATTGACCCTCCGATTACAGAGGAGAAAATGTTGCCGGACGCCGGACATAGGGCGATCACAATAACTCACCTTGAGCACTTCGTGCACAGGTGAGCTAAACAAGAGGCCCAAGAGGGCCAGTATCGCTCCACGGCCATAAAGCAAAAATCAAATCTCCAAACAGCCCTGCCCCCTAGTGGCCATTTTTTTACCAACCACCATGGCTTAAAGGAATCTTGTAGAGTGTCACCCAAGGAATGTTTCTGCAAAATTATTTGAAAATCGGCCTGACACTTTCGGAGGAGAGGATATTTTAAGTTTTCACCATAGCCATATAAGGCAAAATAGCCCCTCCCCATGGCGGCCATATTTTTCAACCAATCAACATGGCTTGAAGGAATCTGATAGAGGGTCACCCAAAGAACATTTCTACAAAATTATTTGAAAATCTGCTCAACACTTTCGGAGAAGAAGATTTTTTAAATTTTCACTATGGTCATATAGATCAAAATAGCCCCGCCCTCTGGCGGCCATATTTTTCGACCAATCAACATGGCTTGAAGGAATCTGATAGAGGGTCACCCAATGAACATTTCTACAAAATTATTTGAAAATTGGCTGAAAACTTTCGGAGAAGAAGATTTTTTAAGTTTACACTATAGCTATATAAGGCAAAATAGCCCCGACCCTGGCGGCCATGTTTTTCCACCAATCAACATTTCTTGAAGGAATCTAATAAAGGGTCACCCAAGGAACATTTCTACAAAATTATTTGAAAATCAGCCTGACACTTTCGGAGGAGAAGATTTTTTAAATTCTCTCTTTAGCCGTATTAGGCAAAATAGCCCCGCCCTCTGGCGGCCATGTTTTTTTACCAATCAACATGGCTTGAAGGAATCTGATAGAGGGTCACCCAACGACCATTTCTACAAAATTATTTGAAAATCTGCTCAACACTTTCAGAGAAGAATTTTTTAAGTTTTCACTATGGTCATATAGGGCAAAATAGCCCTGCCCTCTGGCGACCATGTTTTTCGACCAATCAACATTTCTTGAAGGAATCTAATAAAGGGTCACCCAAGGAACATTTCTACAAAATTATTTAACAAGAGGGCCATGATGGCCCTTGAATCGCTCACCTGATTTTTTTTTTTTTTTCACTTTAGCTATATAAGCCATGCCCTCTGGCAGCCAGTTTCCGACCAATCAACTTGGCTTGAAGGAATCTGATAGAGGGTCACCCTAGGAACATTTCTACAAAATTATTTGAAAATCGGCCAGATACTTTTGGAGGAGAAGATTTTTTAAGTTTTCACTATATCCATATAATGCAAAATAGCCCTGCCTACTGGCGGCCATGTTTTTTGACAAATCAACATGGCTTGAAGGAATCTGAAAGTGGGTCATCCAAGGAACATTTCTACAAAATTATTTGAAAATCGGGCCGACACTTTTGGAGAAGAAGATTT